>NW_010579187.1:309089-386549 GCF_000705375.1 Tinamus guttatus | reverse complement strand
ACCCACCACAGTGTCTCCCACATTAGCCTGCCCTCTAATCCTTACCCACAAGCTCTCAACTCGCTCATCCTCGACTCCCAGGTTGAGCTCCATGCATTCCAGTTGCTCTCTCACATAAAGAGCAACTCCACTACCTCGCCTTCCCAGCCTGTCCTTCCTAAAGAGCACATAGCCTTCCATGGCAGCGCTCCAGTCGTGCGAGCTATCCCACCACGTCTCTGTGATTCCGATGAGATCATGACGCTGGGACCGCACACAGATCTCCAGTTCATCCTGCTTATTCCCCATGCTTCGCGCATTGGTATACAGGCATTTCAGGGAAGCAACAGAGGCCACAGGTTTCCCAGGAGGGGTGAAAGAGGACCCTCTGTGATCATTTCCTATCCTCACTCTCAGCACTGCTGCGTATCCTGACTGGAAAGGATGCAGGGAATCCTGTCTACCATGTCAGCATCAAATGGGATACATTTTCTTCAGAGATCTGCTACTACTATTGTAGAGTCACGATCACTGTTAAAATGCATCTCTATTTTTCCAATGAGACTATAGCCAGAAGCAAAAATAACTCATTCACTTACTAAGAGTGGGTTTGTGATTGTTTCTGTCAGCCCTAACCAGTACCAAGCAACAACATACGAGACTGGAAATGCTTGGTTAAGTGTATTGGCAGAATATGGCAATTCAGAAATGAACAATCAGATGCAGCAAAATGAAATATTTCTTTGAATGCCTGAGGCTAATGGAGTGGTAAAAAGCCCTGTGATACAGCTAGTTGAAATGTGAGCAGCAAGAAGAGGTATGGGCAGCCTGTCTCTCTTCCTATAGAGTTCTTTTCGATTTTTGTCTGGATTTTGCTTGATTGATACAATTGAAAAAGATGAAAGAAGAGAGCACAATGGAGAGCCTGGTTTTCAAAACCAAGCCCTTTGCCATTTCCTAAAGCAAGCAATGAATTTAGCAATAAGTATTTGTTTGTAATTTAATGTCATGGTTACAAGCACCCATATCGTTCTTTCTGCTAAAGTACACAATGCTGGTCAGTTCATGAACCAGTATTTTGTGGTGTATAATTGTAACTTAATTCAATTATACCTCATCATGATTGCTGCCTTTTGTCAAATCCTCTCCAGAGATTTCATAACTCTATTAACAATAAAATCTTGGCCTGCATAGAAATACTTGTGCTTTATAGTTTTCTAAAGGTGTTTTTTACCTTAGTATTTTCCCCTATGTCCTGTAGGAGATAATGTTCTTTGTATCTGGTCCGTTGTGATCACTCCTTCCTGCTTTACTAGAGCCAAACACCTTCTTCTCCAGTTGTCATCTTAAAACAACAATAAAATTAAACTCTGTGCAGTTCTTCTCAGACTAGCTATGAAATTTGTTGTTTCTCTTCCAAACCTGGAAAGATCTTGTGCACCCACAGTGTCTGTAATATTACTTGGTTATAAAAAAGATATTATTTCTCCCTAGAGACCCTGCTTAAATTATTTTTCTTTCCTTCAAATCCTAATCTGGGAATCTCCCTTGGCTCAGGGTATCATCCGCTACCTCCTGAACTACAGGTCAGACTGAACTACTGCCTCAGAGCTCCCCTTCTAAGATTTGATGACACATGCTGACACACAGTTGTTAAAGGTAATTCAGATTTCTAGATTTAGGGATCCAGAGAAAGAGCATGTCTTTCTGATTCTGTCATTATTTAGTAATAAGTAAGTTTGAAGAAGAAACAGAATCTTATCAATTTCAGTTGTTTCCTCAGTGAAATTGAACTTGATCCTGTTGTGCCGTGGCAAGCTTCCAACTGAGTTTAATATCCTTTAATACTGGAGTGAGTTGTTTGCAGTCAAAATTGATAATGGTGAACTCGTGTTATTAAAAGAGAGGGGGGGATGTTTTTAATTATACAGAAGAGGAACAGGAAATTAGCATAAAGCCTAGTGGTTTGACTGTTACAGTACTGACATGTCACATCCCAGGGACAGCAGCTAAAAATGTGAGCTTGATTATGCTGATCTCTATTTAAAGCTCCTGTTCACATACCTATGGAAGTGTTTTCTTTGGGAAGTTTTGATTATGGTTCATCTTTTTGGAACAGAGTACTTTTTTTTTTTTTTTAATCTCTACTGAGTGTTTTTCACCTTTGGCTTTTTTGATCTTGCCATAGTCTGCTTTTATTTTTTCATTGTAATCAAAATGCATGTGTTAAAGTATATAACCGCTAGGGATGGTGTCTGTAGCATTGCTTGTTAAAAAAGGAGTTAATTATGATGTTCCATTTATTACAACATGTTAGTGATGACATGGGAATTGCTTTTTTAATGAAGCTGGTGTTTAAGTTATGGTAAACGTTGCCTGTTAAGGCCAGCTGAGGAAAATAACCCTCCACAGATTTGGAGTCAGTAACATCAGTATAATTTCATGGCACCAAAATCTGTTATTAAAAATGGAACTGACTGTATAATTATGAGGTGTTGTAGTGGATTTCATAATTACCTTTTTCTTCAACCTATTGAAATCCTTTTTTTTTTTTTCTCTCTCTTAAAAAACACAGTATGTCCTTATCCCAGGATCTTTCCCCAGCAGCCTTCTGGAGAGTGAACACTAGTAAGAGATTATAAAGTTCACATTGTTTTATTGTTTTCACATTATAGTTATCAAATAAAGAGAAAAAATACATCTTTTTTTTCTGAAAAAGATTTTAGAAAAGAAAAAAAAAACCTAGATAATAAAGCTAAGATACATGTCTTGTAATCTTATTTGAAAATCCATCTACCTTTTTTTAAATCAATTTTTATCTTAGTGAAAAGATTACTCTTTTCACATTTTTTCCTCTGGCATGCTGTCTCATGACTGTTCACAGCACATTTCTACAAATATAAAATTGAAGAGTTGTTGTGCCTGAGCATGGATGAAAACCCTTCTGTACCCCTGTCTGTCCTCTCTCGAGTTTCACAGGGAAAGTGATGTGATGTGATTTACAAATTGGAGGGTTGGAAGTAGTGATTTTAAGCAGGATTAGCACTTTTGACATCTGTGTGATTATGCTAAGGGCTGTATTTATTTTCCTTCTGTCTCTGTACAAATTCCACTTAGAAAAAGCATTCCTCAAAACCAGTCCTGGGTTTTTGCTTCTGGAAAATTGATGGCAGTAGCCCAACTATGCAGTAATAAGTTGTGTATGTGCATGATGAAATAAAATTTCATAAATAAGCAGCATTTAATTTTAGCTATACAGGTAATATCTTAAATTACCAGATAATTTTCCTTTATTTTTAGGAAGTATTATGTATGTCTTAGAATTACTGTATTTAGTAGAACATAAAAATATGAGAAAGCTTATAAATGATTGCAGATAATGGCCTAGCATTCTAGCGGTATTTTTCACACTTTTATTTATCAAAGTGTCTTTGCATTTTTCTCTAAAGTGAAGTCCCTAACTCCCTGTTACTGTATCAGACTGTAATAAGACTTTAATAGAGGAAAAAATATCAGTGAAAATCTCTAGGTTTTCAAGATTAAAAAGTTCTGTGTGCACACACATAAACATACACACTTCGGTATGTCTTTTGTTAAGCTTGTACGTGTGCAAGATGTATGGAAATTTTAAGTATTGTGGTAAGAAAAAATGAGTTAATCTGAAGATGATCTGATTTTCTTGAGTGTTTTTCAGGAGTTTATGGCAAGCCTAGGCTGAGGACATTCTATATTTTTCTCACATTCTTAAATAGATTATTCGTTTAGTAGAAAAGAAAGGATGATATGTTTTTGTTCCCATGTATATCATCAGAGTCTACTCATGAGTCTGAAGCTTGGCAGAGGTTATCTTGGGTTGACTGTGGAAGCAGTGCGTGCTATTTAAGATTATCTTCTCTGGGTATTTATCCAAGGGAGAACAAAGCTATCAATTCCAGGACTGAAAAGCTTGTGTGTGAGTAGTTAGAGACTTTCTCATTTTCTTCTAGTTGCTCTAGCATTAATTTGATGTCTTAGAGCGCAAAAAACAAGATCATGTACTGCAGGAGCTGCTTATTTAGTGGTAAGGTTGGATTGTATCTTACCTTAACTCTAACAACAAAATACACCCTGATTTGGGCCAGAAATAGCTCCATTTGGCAAGTTATTCTGGAGAACTGGTCTTTTTTAAAGCAGGGAAAGATGTGATTTCCTGAAGACCATAAGCCCACAAACAAGTCAAAGCTAGAGGCCTTATGGGTGAGACTGGTTAGGAAGCTTTACAGACTAAGCTAGCAGAGAGGTGCAGATCAGCTTCTGGCATGAAAAATGGTAAGAGTCTTCGGCAAAGAGACAAAGAAATAGTCCAGAAAAAAGGGACTAGATTAGTAAAGGCAATTTAGAAAAATGAGAGAGAGAAAAAGAAAGAAGTAGGAGGAGACTTTTATGCAGTATGTCAGTCATGAGAGGTAGTGAAGCTGAGAATGAAGAACCTGAATTTTCTGTGATTGAATGTACCAGACTGGGAGTAGGAAAGGTAAAAATTGGAATCTGGAGAGGTAACTTATATCAACAGTCAGGGCATGCAAAGAGCTTTTATAATTCGGGTTGGCCTCTGCTCCACTTATTGGGTGCTGGCTGCTATCTTGCTGCAGCACCTTATTCTATGGATCATTGCACTAAAAAGATGTTTTCGTAGTTCTTCCAGTTTAACAAATTTAAGAATCTAGAAAGGCTAAACTGAAATTTGTTTTTTGAGTCAGAAAGTTTTATTTATTTTGTATATTCTTTCCAAATTCATCAAGAATGGTAGGAGATCTCATTTAGCCTATGACTTGAAACACCTTGACATAGCTGCTTTAAAAAGATCTTCCTCTTGACAGTTTTAATTTTCCATGATAATGAAGCTGACTTTTTAAATCTTTGATATGGAAGATGAGGGTCTCTGTCAGGTAATTTCATTAAGGGCTTTGAAAATAACTGCATTAGCCTTCCTGCATTAGCTTTATTCAATGGGCAGTGAGCATAGTGAAATGAAATTCAAATGATATATTCCCAGTAGCCCCTGGCAGTCAGCAGATACACTGTGGAACAACCCTGTTATCTCTATTTGCTTCAGTGTGGTGGACCTTGTTCTCAGATACAAGCGATTGTAATAGTGGAGCCTGAAGACTAATTATGTTTAAGTAAGGCAGAGTTCAAGAGGATTGCGAACAGTGTTTGAGCTTGTTGCAAATTCAGTGTCACTCTTTCTCAGGTGTGTAACCAAAACTGAAGTTGCTAGACAACTAGGGATCATGGACCTGTCAATAGTTTGAATGTAGATAATTTTTGTAGTTAGTATTACTGCAATGAATAAGGCAAAGTCTTTGTAAGTCCTTGACCAGCACTCTAAATCTGACCAGGAATCAGTTTGTCAGAAAAGAGCACATCTTCACCCAGATTTTTAATTTTCTTCTGTCAGCCACTACTTGACTTGGCACTCTATAAAAACTTATACCGTCCCTACTATATTAATACATAAAAAAAAATGGATAATTATAATTCTAGTTACCAAAAAATACTGAATTTGCAAAGTATCAGTATTTGTATGTCACCCGTGCTACTTACGGTCTGCTTTCCCTCCTTCCCATGACAGCCAAGCCATGTCCTGTACTCTCTGGTCCCTCTGTGCAGCTATTTCTGACCTCCGTGTCCCCTCCCGACCCAGGGTGCTGCTAAGGGCTGATGCTTGTCAGCAGTTGTGTTGCACCAGCCTCCCTCCTGGAGCCCGTCTCCTGCGTGAAATGGATTCTGGTTGTTTGCTCCAGGACCATAAACTAAACCACAGGGAGTGGAGACGTTTGGGAGATTTGCTTGAAAAATGCATTTCTGGTCCAAAGTAAAATACTGTTGTAGGTGCACCTCGAACACCCTCCGTTTCGGCAGGAAGGTGCAGGGGGCCTGGAGATGGTCTGTGCTTCTCCGTCCTCTCCTCACTGACCCTGCTCCTCAGGTGTCACAGGGAAGCGCCTGTCCAAGAAGCACAGGCCCCTGTCATGTGGAACACAGAGAATTATAGGAAGGCATTGGGTAGGAGCAGAGATTTGTGTCGTTCTTCCATGTCCCTATTTCACTTTTTTTCTGAACTAATGCTGGTTGTGATAGTGGTAATTCTGTCTGCAAATTCTGTATGTGCAAAGCATTATGCAAGCATATGTTAAGCACCTGCCTGTAATATAAAATGAATGTCATGTTTCATATTGTTTTTATTTTGGCATGTGCTCATGTTTTGTTGTAAAGTCAAAAATGATTCAAATCACCTTTGAGAACTTTTTCTTACCAAACCTCTGAACCTCTCAGAGCTCTTTAGCAGAAGCTGAAATGGAAGGCAGAACTGCAATTCCAGTTGGAACTGGAAATTACAAAGACTGAAAGGAAGCCCAAAAACTCACTGCATTTCGCTTGTTGACAAAAATCAATGTAAATGTATTGATGTATGCTATTCTTTACTGGTCTTTTCTCTAGCGTTTCTTTAAAGAGATTTCTTGACATCTGGAGATAATATATAGCAGTATTTCACTGTCCTTGAAGTTGCACCTGTTGCCTAGTCTGTAACCCAAATACGTGTTGCAGTTGAGTCCATTGCTTTTTTTTCCTAGCTTCTTCAGTCGTACAAAACAGATTATTCCTTTTCTCTTTCAGAAGCTATATAAGTTTGTGTATATATATATATAAATAATATATATATATATATACACACATGCACAAAAATATTCTCAACACCTAAAGGCTTTATTTAAGGCTTTTGTAATTTATATTTTGACATATATATTTCTGGAATAAATTAAAAGAAGGTTGTTTTCTATCTCAACTTCACACTAAATAGAGTTTGCATGTAAGGAATACATTTAAGGGAAACCTCATGTAGCATGTCTTATGTTTGTTATAAGGAAGTGAATTGTAATCACTTTTTTTTTTTTAATGGAAAATGGAAAGAATGCTTGTCCACTATATGAAAGAAGAGTTTATTGCTAGAAGAAAAAAAGTTTGAAGTGAAAGATAGGTCTAGAGTGTAACTCCATTGTGTGTGCAAAGAACTCCAAAGGTATTATGTGAAGAAACACACACACGCATATACATATGTGTGTATATGTGTACGTATGTGTGTATATATGTGTGTATGTATATATAAACTCTTTTTTTTGAGAAGGGAGAAGAGTACAAAATATACTATTATGACTGTGTTTTTTAAAAAATATTGTTCACTGTACCCATTCTAAGCTTATCTAGTGAGACAACTCATACTATTTTGGAATCATTGTGTTGATATTTCAGGATTACCACAAGGTCTTACAAAGCTTGGCTTCTTCCTTCTTAGGAAAAGTTTTAAATTTCAAGGGATATCACTGCTAGGATATTACAAAACTACTCTGAATCTCCTTTGTAGCAATGGATAAAACGTGCATTTTTCCAAATACATGCGTTTTGCCCAAGGAATGGGAAATGTTTTTGTATCTTTGGATATTTATTTTCAAAAATGCACTGAGCTCATATGAATCATGTGTTCTACCAAGAGGAATATTAAAAAAAAAAAAAAAAAAACGCTGACCGCTCTTGATCAGTATGCATTATTTTTTGACAGGAGGGTCCCGATGGCCCAGTCAAGTCCCAAAACCCTTTGTTGCCATGGTCTCTACATGGAAACTAAGTAGAGTTAACACCTTGCCCAAAGGATTGTTTTATTCAAGGTTAGGACAAGACTGGTGACTAATGCAAGTGTTCGGGAAAGTCAGGAAGCCAGCACATTTTGTCAGGTAGCTTAACAGCTCAGATGCTCTAGTTACCAGCAAAATAGCTAACACCAGATGTTTCTTTATAGACACATATGGAAAGTTCCCAATTAAAATAATGTATTAGATTGTTGAAATATAAAATAATTATGAAATACTGTAGTGCTGACTAAGTGAATGAATAAAATAAAAGAACAAAAAGAAGTTGTCTTAATTTCACACCATTCCACCAGTCCACGGGTTAAAGGCGAAACCTAATAAAATTTTGATTTGTTTTGTTTTAGAACGTCAAGCGTGTACATCTATGGCTGGTTCCAGTGTCCTTCCCTCCAACGTGGCTGGTATCAGTAAAGAGCTGATCGAACTCCAGCACCTCATTCAGTTCCCAGAGGAGGTTGCCAGCATACTGACCGAGCAGGAGCAGGAGCTCTACCGCAAAGTCCTGCCCATTGACTACCTCTGCTTTTTAACCAGGGACTTGGGTAACGCTGAATGTCAAAGCAAGCTTTCGAGTATTAAAGCTTCCATATCTGCTACTATTCTTTCTCAAAATGATGAACATAATGCCGTGGAAGATCTTGTGACAAGGTTTAATGAGGTAAGACAAATCATTTATTTACTTTTTTATGAGGTTTATTACCTATTTGATGTAATTTGCAGGTTAGTTATTTTCTTTAATAGCAGAATTTAACCATAAACAAATCATAGCATGAAGGAGTTAGCTAAATAGCTTCCACTGAATTAAATGGGAGTTATGTGACTGATTTTGCTCAGTGAGTTTAGAAATTTGCAGCCTAAGTTTTTCTCGCACATTGCAAAGCAAACAGGAAGAAGAATATTACAGGCTTGTCTTTCTTATCTTTTTATTGACAGCATGGGTATATTTTCAGTCATTTTTTATTTTGTTCAGGAGATGGAGGTTTGTTTATTTGCTTTGGATTTTGTAGGATAAGCATAGGAATCAGCATAGAAACTAGATGTTTCTGTATAATATAACTAATGGAGACTATTTATTCATTTATTAACTTTGTGCTTCTTGAATGTTGTTATGCAAGAAGTGTCATTTGACAGGACATATTTCCACTAGCCAAATCCTGATTTTTTAATAAGATTTTCCTTGTTTTTTACCACTTTTTATTCACATGATCTCCTGATGAGTATAACAGAAAATTGATCAAGGAACGACTCAACAATTTGGACTTCTCCTCCACCTCTACCTTGCATATTACAAAAATACAGGAGTTTCTCTCACTTCATTATATTATGGGAGCAAATATATAAGAAAAATTTAAAATGCATTTTTTTGCATTTACTGTAACTGTAACTCCAGTTACTGTATTTATTAAAAAATACTTGTCATTTCCCATTGTATCTGGTACTTAGCCAGAGAAGAATGTGGTCTGTGATGCAGCTAGAACGAGGAGCGTTCCCCCTTTCCCATGAGCTTTTTCCATGGTGGTCACTGCAGTGAGGGCAGGGGCACAAGGTGAAGCGGTTGAGCTCTCGCCTGGTCTCATGGGGCTCAGGGCCAGAGCTGTCTGTGGGGATGGTTGCAGTCAGATGTACAAATTAGAGGACCTTCCTGTGTGCTGACACTTGGAATAGTCACAAAATTGAAGAGCAAGTCATTGTGGAAAAGTCATCAGACTGAGATTATTGTTTACAAAAGTGAAGTTTAATTTTAAAGTTATTTCTTGGTAAAATATTTTTTTAGTGTGTGATTTACAGTTTTTATAATCTAACAGTACTTTTCTGGTAATGCTTACAGGATCATCTTTCATATGATTTAAATTAATTCCTGCAGATCTGGTGCATATATAATAGTATATTATCCTAAATAGCCTAAACATAATTCTTTTTTTTTTTTTTTGCTTAGCTTAAGTGTTGCATGTTTAAACAGAATTTTTGTACCATATTTGCTGCTTGTAATAAATCATTATCTTGCTGTCTGCTTTATCTTATGGTGGAGTATATAGCCAGTCACCCGCGTGGGCTCTCTGAATGTCTTTGTTTATAAATGGCAAGAAAATTCTTGTGTGAAGAGTCATGCTTTTGTTGGCAGAAGTCAGTGAGTGAGCGCTTGCTGATTTTTTGGCATTGCTTATAGAAATACTGAAGTGTATTTATACTGTGGGAGCCAGAATGAATTTCAAAACGACAGCTTCTGATACAGAGTGGGAGAAAACTATTTCATGCCATTGTTCTTTTCAATGAGCAACTCAAGTATATTTTTCATACAGCAATCTGCTTTTCGATTATTTTTCTGATATGTATAACTGGGGACACCTGCTTATAACAGTTTTATAAGTCCATAGCTGCTGTATTGTGAAACAAAGGAACTGAAGTTTTTTAGTGGACCAAATACTGACTTTTTATGGAAGCTTGTATGAGTGTTGCTAGAGTATTAATGAAATAGACTAATGAAGTTTATTCTGAAATATTACTGAAAAGTAGGGAAAAGTTTGGTCTCAGTGAGGTAAATTTTGTTTGTACTATTTCTTAACTAAATTCCAAGAACACCCAGATCCCCTGTTCATTACTGAATTTGCAAACTACCATTGATGACAGAGAGCAAGGTCAAGCAGTAGGTATGGGAAGCATTGCTTGATTCCCCATACACAAAATAACTTTGCTGTTACTGTTCTTTTCTAGTTGTAAATTATTTAACTGATGGCACTGGTAAGGTGCACATAACACAGTATGAATACTTTCTATTCACCTTTACTTGTTTAGCCTATACTAATTAGAAAGGATTGATGTTGCTTAACATAATGAAGGCATTTAGACCTCAGTGGAGACTGGGGAGGTTTGGGAAAAAGCGTTATCAGGCAGAAAGAGTTGATGATGGTTTGTCAGCCTTAAGCTGAGTAATACAATATTGTGAC
Organism: Tinamus guttatus; assembly: GCF_000705375.1. The sequence continues at coordinate 375,937 of NW_010579187.1, read as the reverse complement.
ATGAAAATTTTGTCAGATTTAGAAGAAATGGAGAAAATGATGTTGTTTTCACCTACACATACTGCTCCTTAGGCAATGAGCGCATTACCTTAGACATCTAAATGTAGCTGTAACTAAAACGCTGTCTATTGGAAATGTTCTTTAATAATGCTAGAATTAAGTTGACCTTTCTTTAGTCTTTCCTTAATCCTGAAATTCATATGAGATTTAACAAATATACAATGTATAAGGAGAAGTTAAGTTAAATGTAGGAAAAAGTTTAACTGTCGTGCTTTTAGAATGCAAAGAGATTTTTAAATTTCACTGATCCAGTGATCACCCTAGTTTTCTATGATGGCAGATTGCTAATCTCAGCTGTCATCATGCTTATGTTCTTGTCTCTGTTTTATATATAAAATTTAACCAAAAATGCACCATTACAGGGAATATTTAAAGGAAAACTGGAGAAGTGGACTTTTTTTTTTTTTTTACTTCAATATGGGTAAATTGGATCATTTGTATTTTCTTTCAACTTTTTCTTGCAACAGCCCAAGATTTAAAATGATCTCAGAGAAAGGGAGTTAGATCTCTTTAGCCTTTTATCATAAAATTCTGTTCCTTCTGTACATCTTGTTCCTATGGATTATATATTTCCTTATCTGTTAATAATAGTATAAACATTTTGAAGAAAACATGGTTTGGGGCACAGCGAATGCATTTGTTTCAAATTTCCTATAGTAGCTGACTACCTAATATTCTGATAGAATTCTAAGTTTGTCCCAAATTCTATTTTTATTGCCACAAGACACTTAAGAAGCCTCCTTTAAATAATGAATTATCCTGTATTTTTAAGTGTAGAAATCCAAACTTAGTAGTGTTGCAGTGTAGAAATAAACATCTATTCAAATCTTTATTTTGGAAAAGGGGAGTCTTTTGAGTATGTTTTAAGGGTGCATGGTATCACTGATAAATGTGTTGCTAAAGCAGATAGATGTATTTGAGAAGAAAAAATGTGGGCCTGTGACATAGCCTGTGCAGTGTGTAGACTGATAATTTATAGGGTGTTTTTCTATTTGTTTTTTATTTTGTATGAAAAGTTTGGGTATGACCATTTAGTATGACCACCTATAAATAAAATCCATAATCTTAAAATTTTTGATTTAATTTGCAGTTGTATGGTAGTGGAGACTTGAGCACAATGTGTCCCTATCAGCTGGACACATCTGATATTTCATTTGCTTCTATTAATATCAAATTTATCTTAGGACCTTGTAAAACTAAGGCAGTGGATCAAGTTAAAGACAGATACTCTTTCCTATTAATAAAAATAAATAAAGACTGATCATGAATTAGCACTTAAAGAGATAGGAAATGAGTGAAATATAGTAACATTTATTTTTCAAGTACTGTTTTTATGTTGAGGCTTTTGGATTCTCTACGACTGTGCTAATAGTCGTACACTTTCATTAGTGTAGTATTGTACATAATAGTAATAGTCGTACACTTTCCTACTGTAGTAGAGACGCAAGTTCTCAGATGCCTGTCCATTGTACTATAAAAACCATGAGATTTCACAAGGAAATATGAATTTATACATATTTTTAAAAGAACTAAAAAGACTCAAGAAAGTGTGGCAAACTACAAGAAGGAGAGGAGGAGGGTGTATTTGGTGCCATTGAAAAACTTGACAGGGTATGGAAATGTCTGAAGAAATGGCTGAGGAGTGGATCAGTTGCTTGTCTCCATGTCTTTAAGGGGGCTTTCCAGAAACAATGAAACATGCCAAGAGAAAAAACCCTTTCAAAGTTAAATAAAGATTAGTTGTTTTTGAATCAATGTTACCAATTTTCAGATACCAGATGTTTACATTTCATGGATATATAAAAGCTGTAGGACAAAATACTTAGGAGACCCTGCAGAGGTAGCAGATCATTGATAGCAGGGAAGGGACTAGGAAAATTGTACCTATGTGAGTTTTAGGAGCTTTTCTATCTTTATTTGTTGCAAACTCTGCGTTTCTCTTCTTCATTTAGTTCTTCTTTCTGATTCCTCTATGTTATTGTGATTTCTTCCTTTTTCAGCTGTCCCATTCATGGGCTTGTCCACAGTGAGGACACTCCATATGCAATGTGGTCCTTACTCAGTGTCTTACCTTTATGAAATTCCCACAGTTATTCCAGAGTATTCTTAGGCACCTGTTTCTCTTTCTGTATCCTTGATTTTGCAGATTCTTGCTTATCTATGGCTTATCTATTCTCTTGCAGTCTCTTCTACCTCTCTGCATCAAAGCAACCACAGAAATACAACTTGAATATGTGTGTTGAAATATATATATATTTGTTTACAAACACTTAAAATAATTTCAAATATTGCCTTACATAAATATGAAGAGTCCATTTTATAGCTTGAAGCTTTTGGCCACAGCTTCAGGAAAAAGGAAAACAATAAAAAAATTAAAACAAAATGAAGCTTTTAATATTTCCTCCTGAGCTGGATATATTCAACAAGTGTAACAACTTACACTGAAACTTGTTTCACATAATTAAAAAGAGCAGCCTGAACTTTATCCCACTTTGGAGCTACAAATTCCAAATGAGATGTTCAGTACATAAGGTGATTTTTTTTTTTTTTAAATAATTTACCCCAAAATAAGCTAGTAAGGCAGCCTTTCTGATCTACTGCAGTATAGCACTATATTTGTGGTGGCTTCATCATTCACTAGGTCATTTTTATATTCAGTATAATTAATAAAAAGTCTGGCTATTTGACAAACTAAATGATAATGATAGTTTTATTTTTAATGGTTTAAATTTGTACATTTTTTTCATTGTTATTCAAAATAAACTTAAACTCTTACTAGCAAAACGGGGACATATCATTTTACTGAAATAATGGAATGTAAATAAATATTTCACTCTGTCTCTTAGTTCAGAATTTTTTTGCAATGCCTAAATGGGTTTGCATAATACTTTTTCAAATATCATGTTTGTGCAAATATCAAACTCTTTCCAGTCCTTGTTTGGAATAGTGTTTAATCAGATTTTAAATGGTAAATGTTCTTTGTAAGGTTATATAATTTCACTCAAGCATGTAAAGTGAACCATCTGTTCATAAGATACGCAATTTTAAAATACTCAGCTTAAAAATGCAACTGGAATTTTTGTAGCATATAATACTTAAATAATTTTAATGAAAGACTTTAATGAAACCTTTTTAAAGTAAAACAGTTATGTTATATGGTGTAATTTTATATATTCACCACTATGCATTGATGGGTTTGTGCACAGTTAGCTGAACAAAGGAACAAAACTCATGTTAACTAGCTAATTAGTCCTATTGCTAATGCTGCTTTTATCGGGCAAAATCTTTAAAAACAGAATAGTTTGGTTAAAAGGGCTACAGATTGTTATGCTTATCCTTTGGATAACTGAAAAATAAATTTTCTTCCTCGCTTCAGTATAGTGCTTATACTATGAAAGGATACTTGTAGTTAATTTTTATACATTAGGTATTAGGGAGGGTATATACAATAATGTTATTTTGTAGTAAGCCAAAACATTTTATTTCAGTTATTAACAGTGGTAAATATTAAACTTCAGGTAGTCAACTGCATTTAGTAATTTTACTCTGAAAGCTATATCTCTCAAGTATTATGAAATGGCTAAAAAATGTATTATAAAAATAGAAGGCATCATTTCTTCCATGCTCAAGTATGTAGCTTGGGAATTGCTTTAAAAGCCTTATAAACATAAGAGCTGGGGGAATGAGTGCAAACCATTGCAGATGACAGGGAGAACATTGTGCTGTACAGGTGGAGATTGTGACTAGTTTCCTCCCTAACTTGCACCTCCGCATTTTTATTCTTATAAAAAATAAACAATAAATTAATTCCCATGCCGAAAGATTCAGGTAGTGCCTTCTCTGGCAGTTGTATTAAGGATAATAGATAATGCTAGATATATATGAATGATAATTAGATGAGTATTAGAGGAATAAAAAAAATCCATGTCACATTTAGGGATATGTTTTTTAATTCAACCTGCATCAAATATTATTTCATCCTGTACAAGACAGGATTCCTATAGACTAAGTGATAAATGGTCGTGTAAACGTAAATGGTCAGTTGTAAAGCCTTTGAGGTTATGAGTCATAGCTTGCTCATTAAGGTCAATCTTGAATGTTTCTTTTATGTCCCATCACAAAGTCCTCATACCACGTTACTGATGCTCAGCTGCCTTTACTAATGAGCCATATCTTGCCAATATCGAATTGGGAGGTTTTTTTTGCCTGTGTCATACTATAACAGTATAGAGGACTGGCTTTAAATTGGATTTCAGTGATTATGTCATCAAAAACATAGGGGTTATGTAATTGTTTGATTGATATAAATTCCTCAGAGTTAAAGGATTAGGGAGGCTTTGTTTTACTTTTCATTAATAAAATGTTGTAAACTTAAAAAATAAAGTATTGGTATTAATTCTAATAATTGATTTATAGGAGGTTTTTTTTTGTCTATTTAATTTTCTTTTTAAAAAAACACCAATGAAAAGAAAATTCTGAAAAGCAGAACAGAAATATCCAGAGTCTTCTGGGGGTGTCACATCCTGAAATGAGAAAGTTTGTCCTCAGTAAAATTTTATCATTGCTACCTTTGTGAAAATTTCCAGATTAAACAAGTTGAAGCCTTGAATGAGAGTTAGTCGCTGACTTAAAAATGTTCACAGCATACGGTATTGGAGGGTTATTGCTGAGTTACAATTTTGCTCTTTTTTTTTAAATGCATTAGCAATGTTTAACTTGAACTTATCTTAAAACTTTGAGCATAGTAATATAAGCCTAAGTTACGGGTTAGAGTTTTGAGTATGACTTACAGTGATTTCTGTAGTCGTCAAGAAATGCAGATTTGTTCTTTTTTTTGTGTGAGCTGCATTGAGCTCGAGTGTGCCCAGACAATATCTGAGGAATCTCCCTTCTGGACTGGCATTCAAATGAAGATCCTAAAATGCTCCCTAGTTCTTAGATACCATCTGTGCAAAGGGAGCTTTATGTATGCCAGGCAGCTAAAATGTAGTATGTCCATTTTCAGGGCTTTTGGGGATGCAGGGAGCTATACAGTAATTTGAGAAATGTCAGTGATGTCAGAGGAGTATATTTGAGAATGTATCCTGGGCTGATGAATAAGTCGTATAAGAATACGTTTATTGAGTACTGATTATTCTTTATTTGTCTCAATTAATATACTTAAGTTTCCTGTAAACTGTCATACATGATGTTTCCTAAACAACTCAGTCATTTCAACTACCTTGATTTTAGTGGTGCATTCCCCATTGTACTTTGAACAGGTAATTACTAATTTGGCTTATTCTGTTTTTGTTTGGGTTTTTTTTTTTTTTTTCCTGCTTGGCTCTTGGACGACATTTAATTTTGGGGAAGTGCCCCCTCAGCTCTGTTATCCAAATGAATTCTCTTCCCTTTCCAGCTGTCTTTGCTAAAAAAGTTAGGAGTAGGGTTGTTGTTGCAAACATTAGGCACAGCAGTCAGTAAAACCCTCCCTGAAACATAGCCCTTGTTCCCAGCACCTTTCCTGTGTTACCTCCTCTGTGACAGAGCTATTGCCTTGTAGTGATCTCTGTTTGAATTGCAGACTGATGAAACTTGCACAAAAAGTACAATCTTCACAGCTTCTAGGAAATCTTTTTTCCAAGTTGATACACTTTTTGAGAAGTCCATAATCCTCCCATCTGGGGAAAAGAATGATACTTTCAGACTAATCAGCTAACAGTGCTCTTAATTCGTAGAAAATTTTCATAGGGAGACGATGCTATTCAGAAACACCAGAAAGGTCAGTTTATGCTCCTGCATAGTGCTAAATATGACATGAAAAGACTTTAAGCTGAAGACAGGGCAGAAGAAAATAATGCATCCCCAGCAGGGGTGCACAAAGAACATGCCTATAAATATGCAGAGTAACACTTCTATATCATTCCTAAATTCATTAACACATAAAATAGTATGAATGAAATTTTCCACTAACTGCGTCTGACTGAAATATCACAATGTGCTCCTTGACCTTTTTCTAATGTCAGAGAACCAGAAAATAAGGTCATTTGGAAGTACGTTTCTAAAGCAAAGCAAGCATGTTCCTTAGGTGGTGAGTAGTAGCATCCTCTGATGCTCAGTTCTGTCTTTTAATTCTGCCTGCGCCGTTAGATCTTCCTTTGCCCTGTTTCATACAAAGAAAGAGATTCACATGCTATTTTTCCTTCCTTCGTAGTGAAAGATTTAAAAAAGAGCCTCTGCCCTTCCTGTAATTCCTGTTCAGCAGAAGGAGGGAGGATCAGCTTCATGGGAGACTGCTGCCTTTTTTTGCTCTTGTCCCCATATTTTGCTCTTATATATACATATGCCATCTCAGGGCTGCAAAGACTTCTTCATGCTGACCTTTATCATTTTCTGTTTGCTTTTACAGAGTATTTGTAAGAGTTCATCATAACTGTTTATAGCAATTCTAAGCTCTCTATTAAATAAAATTTCAGCAACTGACTGTCCTAGTTTCAAGGGTGCTTCTTAGTGGGGAATCTGAATTCAATTGCTTTTGAATGTTCTTCATCAATTTTGATACTGTTTTCCCAGTTCTTCCTTACTACCTTAGATTAAAACAGGTCTGTTTACATTTTATCCTATAAAATGCTGAAACGCATATCTGTCACATTGTCATTACAATGCTTGATGTTTCAAATGAAGCAAATATTTTATTTCTGTGAGACTGCATGTTTAGCATTTATTTTTTCTAACAGAACAGTTCCTGGCAAGTAAAAATACTATTAAAAAAATCTGAAATTTTATTCCAGCATGCGAAATTTATGCCAGTTTTGGCTTATGAATTTTGCTATTTTGTTTCACAATTTCTGAGTCTTTTACCTTATTTCAACTTACTTTGTATTTGCCCTCATCTGAGCCCTGTGCAGTGCAGCAGTTATCTCTATTTCTCCATGCCTTGATGCTCTTCATCTAAACTGTTCTTGGAAGATTTAGTTTTTATGTTCTAGGAATAACCAATGAAGTTCTTGGCATAAAATTTCATGTCAGTGTAAGTTGTCATTCAGAGCTGGTAAGGTGATTAGATATGTGTTATGTAGGGCAGCCAGAAATGAAAAATAGTTTGTATTACCCAACCATATCTTGTATTTGGCTTCACTATCCTCATAAAGACTGTGATTGGGAAAACTTCCTGAGCAGTTTTACTGCATTCAGTATCAGACTCTGGTATTATTTATTCTGTCTTTGCTGACAGCTCTGTATGGGATATCTGTTCCTGCTAGGTCTTTTATTGGATGTTTATTTTATATTTATATATATATATATATATATATATATATATATAAAAGACCATAGCTAACTGTTTTCCTTGTCATTGTCTGCTAGACCTGCAGATCATTTCTTACAGCCATGTCTTCCATACCAAGCTGATTCATGATCGCTAGAGCAGACTGAACCTTCTTTCAGAAGATCCTTTGTGTCCTGAGCTTCTCATCTCATCAGAGTAACCACATGTGTGTGGGACTCGCTCCCGAGGGAGTTGCCCCAAGATGAGACACACAATGATTTTACAGCCTCATTTCTTTAAGAATTCAGTCTTGAAAATTGTTGCATACTCTTGAAAATTGTTGCAAACTCTTGTTGCATACACGCATACATATTGCAGCTATAGCTTATTGTCTCGTTTAAATGTTTTTTCAGTTGTGATTTTTCGTTCTTGATATATTTGGGCATCAGAAACATTAAAGAGCAACTTTTTGTCTGTTTTCTTTCACTGTTCTCCCACAGGAATGAGAAGTTTGGAACACTGGCTCTATGAAGACTTGCATAAATAGAAACTCCGTGTCTTTTACTATTTTTTTTCTTTCAATTAGTACTAACACATTTTTATTTTAATTCTTCCCCTTGTTATTTAAAATAAAATGGGCTATTCCCCAGGAAATGCTAACATTTTCTAATTTTTATAAGCCTTTCCTCACACCAGTAGTGTTTGTAAACACTTGAATCCTTCAGGACCAAAGAATGGAACTCAGTATCAGTAAAATAATTACATTTATTGCTTCATAAGTGTTTATACAATGGCAAATATAAATCCCCAGGGAATCATTTTGTTAAAAGGAGCAGTTGGTCTAAATTAGATTTCCGTTTTTCCATCCAAACTTCTTATGGATGTTGTGGGAACATAAACTTGAAAGAAATTTTGCACACTGGTGAAGGGTTTTTTTGGGGGGAGGGATATGAACAGAATCATGTATTAAGTTGATTTCTGATTCTGTCATTAATTAATCATCAGACAAAAGTTGGCAGTGTGGTCACACTTGGCAGTGTGAGAGGTTTATACTTCACGATCTGGTATGTAGATGACATGAATTATATTAAGTGTTCGGTCCATTCCTATATGCATCTCAGCAAATTTATGCATTAAGTAAAACATCAGTTCAGTGAGCTTAAGCAAAACCAGAAATTGTAATTTATCAGCTTTCATTCTCCCTGTTTTAAGAGCAAGGATTACTTAGTTTACTTTAGTATGAGCCCTGAGTTTAAATTATGTTAATGAGAATTGGCACTGCAGATCTCTCTGGCAGCTTTAGAAATCAACATAAACTTAAGCAACCCATCTTCTTTAGTGATCTGAATGTATATTCAGAATACTAGATAGTCATATATAACAGATTTTGTTTAAAGTAAGTATTTTCTTATGATTCTATGATTCTCTGATTATATTCTGTGATTTTTAGACTAGCTAGTCATCCAAGTGTAGGAATGTGTGAATGTCTGTGTGCAAGATCATTTCTGATGCAGATATGATTCTGCCGTGTGTGAGCAAAATTTTCACTGATACTCTTGGGATGGAAGGAAGAAACTGCATGAAAATTTGCAGTTTTGCAGACTGCATGTTGCAAATGCTATTACTTTGGCTGATTGTCCTTGTCCATTTTGTTTTACCAGGTGAGCTCATGGGTTACCTGGCTGATCCTGACTGCAGGTTCTATGGAGGAGAAACGAGAAGTCTTCTCATATTTAGTACATGTGGCAAAGTGCTGCTGGAATATGGGCAACTACAATGCTGTCATGGAATTTTTGGCAGGGCTAAGGTACTGGCAACTCTGTTGTTGAATGATGTTTTGGTGGGAGATTACATTGCAGCTTCTGTTAAGCAGACCTCTCTGAAGAACAATGAGCTAAATCAGTCACCCTGTGACATCCTAATGATCCTCTTGGAAAAAATAAACGCGCTAAAAGATACTTTCTCAAATGGGAACACCATCATTCATCTTGGTACATACTAAATACATTACATTAGAAAACAGACACTTTTTAAACAGAAAGTTTAAAATGAGAAAAGAAGATGGAAAGCAATTGTGGTTTAACTATCTGTAATCAACCAAAACTATTGTAGCTTAGGATTGGAGTCTGCAGAATGTAAGATAATAGTATCGTTCTATGTAGTCAGACTTAAATTGTAAAAACAATCAGCTGAACCTCTTTCTTTAACCATCTTCAATATACTTTCATTGACTGATATTGATGTGTCATTCTGTAATGATCTTACATAGCCAGACCAGGACAAGAGTAGGGGGATAAAGACATTTTGTTGCTCACTTTTCTGCAGAATTATAGGTATGTATAGGGTTGGGTGAGGAGAAGAGCCGTGCCTTTGTCTAGATGTGTAGTTCAGTAGGCAGTGAATTATGCTGTGCAGTCAAGAGTTAAGATCAAGTTTCCCGTATCTTAGCTCTGACCCTCCTTGCATTTTGTGTTTGTGTAACAAAGCTTTAATGTGTTTGTATTGTCTCTCTTTGTGGTTTCATAAGGATTCTCATTGAGCTTTTTGTTTACATTTTTGGTATATAAAACACATCTCTGTGTCTGTGACCAGCTGAAAATCTTGTTCAGCAGAATGTATCCACCGTCTCCTGGCCATACAAGTTGTGAGGGGAAATGCAAAAGAAATTACGGGCTTAATTTTATCCCTAATTCATCTGCACTGAACAAGAGAGAGAAGAAAGGAAGGCTAGTGGGAGATTTATAATGTTTCCAGGCCAAAGGCAGAATGTGGAGTTAGGGCTGTTTTGTTGTTAGCTTTTCTACAAAGTTCTGGGGATGTCAGGGGCCAGGGCTGGGTAGGCTGATCTTGCCTTTGTGTAGACAGGCAGCTGAGAAGGTGAGACACCCCCCGGCAGGACCATCAATTCTTCTGCTGGGAGTGGTCAGAAAAAAAATCTGCTTGAATAAAAAAAGATATTAATCTACAATAAATACTCCGCAGATCTGTGTTGGTGCCTTAGAGTCGGAGTGTGATCTTGACTCATATATCTTCTTACTAGAGTCAAATTAACTTGGGAAAAAATCAATATAAATTATCTTAACCTTTTTTTCTTTTTACTTTTGCTAACTTCATGTGTTATTCATAATACAGATGAGGGAATGGTAATAAACCATCTGTTTTTTCCTTATAATATGTCTTTAATATTTTCTTATTTCTTTTTAGGCCATTATAATTTTATGACAATGGTAAGCTTAAAACCCTAAGAAAGCCTGCCTGTTTTTCTTATGCAGCTGAGGTTATAGTAAAATCTCCAATGCTATTCCAGTCCTATGTAGTTTGGACTGCTTGCTTCTCCTCTTTAGTTTTGATATTCAATAATTCAAAGGGGAAAATGGTCTGCTATCCAGAAGTGTTGTAAAAATGAGTTTGTTTCATTTCGTTCATTTCTGAGTAACAGTTATAATATCCGTTACTAGATATGCTGCAGGTGTTGAACTTCTGGATAAATTGCGCCTTTATTTTTTTTTAATAGATGTTTGATCTCTGTTTGCAATAGGTCAAGAAAAGTTTTAAAAATGTGGCAATTCATGGACCAGTCTGATATCGAATCTATGAGAAGTCTGAAAGATGCCATGGCACAACATGAGTCATCATCTGAGTATAGGAAAGTGGTCAATCGGGCACTCAATATTCCAGGCTGCAAAGTAGTTCCTTTCTGTGGTGTGTTTTTAAAAGAGCTTTGTGAAGTTCTGGATGGAGCATCAAGCCTCATCAGACTCTGTCCACGGTATAACTCCCAGGAGGAAACATTAGAGGTAAATGGGACTGGTCTTCTAAGAGGTTGTATTTGTATCTATATCCAACGACAGTGTTTTTTTTTTTTTTTAATATATTATTTACTATTTTACATGGCAATGCGTCTAAATAAATTTCTGTAGATCAACCGATTATTCACAGTTCAGTTAGGGGTACCTTTGTCTAATTCTCATAATAACTGTAGTAATAAAAATGATTTAAAATTAATATTTTTATGCATAGATCAGTTTAAGAGTATGAAAAATTAAGATTTGTATCCAAGTACCACATTCTGAAAGCTGTAAAATCCTTTCTATTGATTATTATGATCTTTCACTTACCCATTGGTAATAGAAAGGTTTTAAGTCCCTTAAAAACAGAGTACAGAAAGTCAGTCATTAGACTGTTATATGAAAAGAGAAATTTCATCAAGCTTTATTGCTTTGTTTTGAAAAAGAATGTCCCTGCTATCTGAAAAGGATTAGAACTGGGACTTTAAATAAATCTGCAGAAATTACTGTTACTTGTGTCATGAGATTTGTGCAGTGATCTGATCTGTATTGTATGAAAAAAAGATATAAAATCCCATTAAATGTTAATGGGAAAGATAACGCTAAATATTCTTAAGTCTTGTAAAATACTTCTCTAATGAGAAGGAGATGACACAGTATTCTAATTCTTACTCTACTAATCTCTTAGTTATTTTTAGTTTGTTTCAGATTACAGTGGACAAGATAATTTTTTGCAAAGAGTGGGCCAGGATGGTTTAAATAATCCGGAAAAGGAGTCAACAGCAAACAATATATTTCAAACTATTCGGAGTTGTAATCGCAGTTTGGAATCTGAAGAGGGTGATGATAATCTCAGTGAAGGCAGCGATTCAAGAAAAAACTCTTTGAAGGACAGAAACCGGTACCAGTAGGTTTCACATTTTACTGTTCTGTCTTTATCTCTGTTTTTTATCTTTTACATTGTTCATTTTCCTCTCCCAAAAGTCATTTATAGAAACAAGTTGCGACTTTAACATTTTTCCTTGTATTTATCCTCTTCTAATTCAAAACTTTACCCTCTACTTATGCTAAGTAGCTGATACTCAAATGCTTGAAATCCTCTAGATAGTTTTATTTTCCCTCGTGATGTAATTACTTCCTTTCAACAGGATAAATCCCCTTCCTCTTACATGTAGAGCTTTAAAAATCCACAGTTATGATCACAATTTTGATCTGTGGTACCAGGAATAGCACCAGGGCATATCTGTTATCAGAGCTCAGAACATAATATTCTGTATGCTAAGGCAGGTTCTGTTCTGTTTAAAATAAAGGCTGTTTATTATTGTTTATGCATAGAGGAACATTGCCTTTAAGGACAAGTTCATTCGAGTCTGTTTAATTAAGTCCAAAAAACATTTGGAAGTCATTAGACGTTCTGAATTTTCAGGCTGGCTTGTACTATTTTGCCTCGGTATCCACTTATTAGCACACCCTGAAAAAACTGACTGTTCTGTAATCTCAGATTTTTTGAAGATCCTGTATACTGTGAACTACCTACCATTGAGAAATATGGTAAATTCAAACTTTAACACTGCATGATGTTACAGTGTGTTGCACTACAGTGAAATGCAGCCCTTATAGACATTGATGGGTCTGCTTTAAACTAAGTAACCTGCACACAGCAGAGCATTGCTTCTTCAGGGCTGACCTTTGCCTAAGCTGTGCAGCATCTTGTGGTGCCAGCTGTGGGGAAAGCTGTCAATATTTGGATGCTCAGTCAGTGTTGAGCTCTGTGGATCCAGGGCTGTAACTATCCAAGCACCTGTGTGTGCACACACGCAGATTATGCAAAGATAAAGCCTTTTCTAGGTGAGTTAAAATGCAATTTCAATAGAGATCATATAGCAATAGCGAAGTATATTTCAGACCAGGCACAGCTATGTAATTTAGAGGTGAGGTCATGTAAAATGACACATCAGGTAGTGCAAAAAAGAGTATACGTATTTCACTAGTAGAGTTATTACATTGATAATGTGCAGCAGAAGTTCTGTATATTGAGAAGCCTCCAACAGATTTTTGCAGGGTATTTCAGTATTTTATACATAAAATCTAATAAGTGACTGCCCAAGAAGGAACAACCATCTTCCTGTTCTAAATGCATTTATTTCATTAACCTGCAATTGTAAATTTCATTTCAAATAAATAATTGTTATTTCCCGAAAGAATGTTTTCTAATAGAATTATTCACATCTGGCTTTAGTTGCTTCTGGACAGTGGAACAATAGATTATGCCGAGAAAGACAGTCCCACTTTTCTGTCCGTTTGTGTTGTCTCTTGACTTACTTCAATTTAAATGCTTTCTTCCAGAAATTATTTTTCTTAATTAATATACTTCAAAACCATCTTGTAATTCACATCTCAAATGGAAAATGAACTAGGGAAATAAATATTTCATTTGGATAAGCAGAGCAGAATTTGAATATGCAAGACTAATATGGGGAAAATGAAGTCCATTTGTTTAGGTTTTTATGAAATCACTTCTTGGTAAATTAGTTATTTATGTTTTATATTGAAGTGCAGTAAGTCCAACTATACTTAAAGTAGGAATTAAATGCAAGAAAAAAAAATCTAATAGAACATTGAAATGAAAGCTTAAAATTTAATTGAACAAAACTGGAAATAAATATGTTTATCACTTTTTTTATTAACAATAGTTCTGGTGCAGTATGTACTGATTATAATAGTATAGTGACTTGTTGAAAATACCTCTGAAATTATTCATTCACCTGAAATGTCACACAGACTTCGGAAATTCTCCTTTCATCTCTTTCCTCTATTCATTTTTGTACTGAGAGCTCTGAGACACACAGAAGCAATTATAATTATGTACCATCTCATAATTGTATTGTGGTCATAAAGGCAGAAAAATATATGGCACAGCGTGCTTGTCATATCTCAGAACCAGAAAAAAAAGAAAAAAGAGTTTCTTGCGTAAATTTCTTGCCTAAAACTGCAATCTGTTTTAATGTTTCCTTTGTCCTTTCTTTTCATTTCACTGCATCTCAGTACAGCACGTGTAAAGAAAACTTCTGATGCAAAGCGAGTTCTGTGAGTTTGTTCCTGATGGTTGATAGATACATTGCTTCTGCCAGCTGGTGTCATAGTTTATGTTCCCGTATATGCTTGTGTGTGTGCTTGGCTTACCTTGCTTATACATGTAAATCTGCAGCCTACCTGCACTGTCAAATATGCAATAAGGCAAGAACAAAGCTCAGCCATTTCCATCTGCATTACACCAGTCTTCTCCAGCACATCTAGTGTCAGAGTAAAATTTCTAGGATTTTTGATTGATGGATTGATTGATTGGTTGCTTTGAGGGCATTGAGGAGAGAGAGAAACATCATTGGGTTTTTGATTTAATTCAGAAATTTTAACCTTGCATAGTCCTGTTAAATATTGTAATATATAAATGTGTGACAAGTTTTGTCAACTTCAAAGCTGTTTTATTCCAGCTAGGGTATAAGACATGATTTTTGTTTTTAGGTGGATTTCTTAAGGAAATAAAGTTACAGTTTGGATTTATTCAGTTAATCTACCTTTGACTATCAGTCTCCCCACCCATCAATTACTTCTAAGCCTGTTGGCCACTTCTAGCTAAATTTGACTGAGAAGTAGAGGTCTCAGTAGTTAATAAATTCATATAAGAATTACAGTTGATATGTGGATATAGAGGGAAAGTCCAAATCACTGCCTCAGTGAGTTAAAAGTCTGAGGAAAAACATTATTTTTTGCTGTTTAGCTTAGTGAGAAGAGATTATACATGAACATCACAATGTGATCTGCCTTTTTTATAGCTGCTAGGATAAAGAGCAGGAGCTGGGAGAACTGGGGAGAAAGGAAGGAGTGTGGCGGGTGGTATGACAATATGCCTTGAAAATACACAGAAAAAGATGTGAAAGAAAATATTGGAATAGTAAGATATCTTAAGGAAACTCTGTTAGTTCTGCTGTATATTAACAGTTTTCTCTTTTTTGTGTTCATTAATGTTCATTAATTGAGATAATATGTTCATTAATTGAAATATTTAACATGCATTAATTTTATGTATTAGTTAGAAGCTCAAGTGGGGAATAAATTCTTTCTAAACTACCATTATTTGTTCAGCTATTGTTGCTCTATATCTACTATTTTTGATTACAGTAAAATATTTCAAAAATGTTAATTGCTGGACACATTTGATGTTGATATTTTGCTAACATAAACTTTCTAAAAGGAAGCATCAGCAAGAAATTTCTTGCTACACCCTTTTGAGAAAGGTATATATTCTAATCGCTGCTTTACAAGTGGTAATGAGAGAACTGAGGCAAGTTGAAAGATCCACATATTAAATCGTTTAAAAACAAAACAGATTAGAAGTCCTGTCTTCAAGCCCCTACGTCTTGCTAGAAGTCTCCATGTGCAGTACTTGATACTTCAACTAAAGTCATATTGTGCAGTGGATATAAAAACTCGAATCACTTGTCTTTAAGATGCAAACTATAGTTGTTTATTATTAAAGTAATATATGGAAAGCTCAAGGAAAATAACATTACAGTGTTAAAGCTGTCAAAATTAATTGTTGCAGCGTCTTTTAATTAATCCAAAATTGCAATAACATAAAATGTACTGTAAAAAAATGTAATTGCAGATGTTCCTATAAATCCAAATTATATAGTCTTTATTAATTTAAGCTCCAGCAGAAAAAATATTAAGCAATCAAAGCATAAATCAGCACATGTATCAGGTGTTTCAAAAGGTAGAAAGTAGGTGTACAAAGCTCTTAAGTCTCTTATCTGCTCACGTACAGGTTTATAATTGGAGACCTTTCAGATTCTGAAAGCGATATATTTGAGCAGTCAAAAGAGTGGGACACCGCTTCAACTGAAGAGCAGCAGAAAGCTTTCTGTCATGGGATAGAACTGATTCCTTGGTACGTGTTATCAATCAGAGCTGATGTCCACCAATTCATGCTGCAAGGGGCAACTGTGATTCATTACGACCAGGAGACACATCTCTCAGCTCGTTGTTTTCTTCAACTTCAGCCGGACAACAGTACTTTGACTTGGACAAAACCCACAACGGTTTGCCCTGCAAATACTAAAGCAAAACTGAGTGTGGCGAGTAGTCCTCCGGAGCTTGGTAAATATCAGTTTCTTGGCAATACTGGACTAAATGGATTGGTGGAAGGTTTTTTGGATTTGTTTTCAGCAAAGGCTGTGTATATGGGACACCCTGGCATTGATATGCACACTGTGTGTGTTCAAAATAAACTCTGTAATATGTCTCTTGAAGAAAATGGTATAACACTACTTTATGGACTTCAGACTACTGATAATAAGTTGTTGCACTTTGTTGCTCCGAAATATACTGCCAGAATGCTCTATGATGGATTGCTGGAATTGTCAAAAGCTGTGAGAAAAATGAGGCGTTTTCCTGATCAAAGATTACAGTGGCTACGGAAACAGTATGTCAGCCTTTACCAGGTAAAAAGATGCTGTGTTTTTCAATATCAATATTATCAATAAGATAATAATATTATAGTATCAAAAATAAAAGAAAAAAATCAAAGATAAAAACAACTTAATGTTATAAAATTAGTCCCTGTTACTAGTAAGCTAAGATGAAAGATGCGTGCCAGATAACCAGCTTTGTAACATGCTCTGATTCTGTCTAATGTTTTCAACATATTGAAGATAAGTTTTGTCATATTACAAAGTTCTTCATATATTTGGAATTTCGGAATAAGCATTTTATTAAGCAGCAAACAATGACTGTAAATAGGATGCTGAAATAGTACTGAGAGAGTCAAAACAAAATAGCAAACAAAATATTTTGCTAATGTTAAAAAAAATCATTAAAATAGTAGCGATGTTCTCTCTATCATTGAAAAAAATGTATCTGTTCTTTGGAAGTTATTCTCCTTATTTTGTTATTGTTTTGAATTTTTGCAGGAGGATGGAAGGTTTGAAGGCCCAACCTTGGCTCAGGCTGTTGAACTGTTTGGAGGCAGGCGATGGAGTGCAAGAAACACAAGCACAGGAACCCTTACCAAAAGCACTGAGAAACCTAGTGTACAGAGAAACAACACTCTGGGAATAAGCACAGCCAAGAAAAAGAAGAAAGTACTCATGAGGGTAGAATATTTTGTTGTTCATGTTTTGTTATTTATTTGGCCGACTTGTTTCTCTCTTGTAGTTTTTGTGTAGCTAAGTATGTATTCTGAACCAGGGAAAAGGCATTTGCTGATAAATTTAAAATTGTTTATTGGAGTTTTGGGGGTTTGGCTTATTATTTTCAATTAGCTTTTTTGTTTTTGATTTTTCTTTCTCATGCTTGGAGCATGAGTGCATAGAATCATAGAATCGTTATGGTTGGAAAGGACCTTCAAGATCAATGAGAGGACAGAATCTGATCCTCTCATAACTTATGAACTTAACTCTCATCTTATGAACTTAACATGGTTATGAACTCTCATAACCATGAACTTATAAGAGTTAAATGTGTTAATAATAAAAATAGCATCATGCAGAGTGATGGTGGAGGTAGTATTCGCTTTCTTTCCTCCTTTTCATTTTTGTGTTCCCCAAAACATCACCAGAATTCTTCTGCCTCATAGTAGCATGAAGTTTCATATAACATGGCTGACAGGAGCACTGCAAGTGTGTCCTCTTTTTTCTGGACTTGTCCACTTTCAGCAGTATCCAGAAGAGAAGAAGCATGCAGAACATGCCAGCATTACATTGTCTAAACACTCTGCTCTGCAGGTAGAAAAAGTCCTAAAATGACAAGATCCACCTCCTTAGGACTCCAGTGTACTAGTGGAATAGTGCACAATCAGCTGGACCACCTTAGAGAGGTGTGATCATTGTCTTTTGTGTGGTATTACACTGAGGTAACAGTGTTTGCACACTTCATCACATATCATTTGTGATGCTTAATTTGTCTTTTTTCTACTTAGATGTTTTTTTCTGAAAAGGCCCTTGCCAGCTTTACAGGAGTCTGTTTCATATAGAATAGCTGATTCATCTCATGGTTTTGTTGCAGACAACACTTCAGGATGAAAAAAAAAGTTGTATTTGAAGAATGTTTATTATGCTTACTATTTCTAGGGTGAAAGTGGAGAGGCTACTGATGATGAAATGGCAACGCGGAAGGTAAAAAGCTGTGAAGCTCAAGATATTGATGAGCAGGAAGAATCAGGTGACTTCTTTCATTTTGTTTTAGTAGCACTTTCTTCCTGGCAAAACCAAGTGCTTATACAGGCATTGTTTAGAATATATCTTTCCAATTATCTTGGGACAAATCTAGAGTCTCTTTAGAATTTTACTGAGCATTAATGAATTATAATGCAAGTCTCTTGGAAGAAAACATATTTATTGAGCCAGATATTATAATAGTGCCGCTAACATGTGTTTTCTCCATAGATCAGAGTACTGTTATTAATGCGTCTCCATCTAACACCTTGTCATCAAGAAGAGCTCACTCTCTGACAGCATCTGGATCTCCTAATACAGCAGCTACAACATCTGCACCAGCAAGACCAGTCTCCTCTCCTGTAATGTGTTCAAGCAAGAGTCAGTCTAGGTATGGACAAAATCAGTGTTTTGATTTAAAAGGGAAAAAATTGTTGTTGTAATGTAATTATGATCAAATGTGTTTTACATGAAAATCTTCTACAAAATTTGACAAAAACAGCACTAGAAATTTGATTAGCCTGTTGATAGACATCTAAAACACATTATAGAACAACATAGGACATGTGAGCTCAAATACCATGAATCTGATGATATAACTTTGTAAAAAGTGACTGAGCAGCATGCTGCAGTTAGTAAGTCTGTTACAGAAGCAGACTGGAATGCTGTCAAAAAACTGCATAAATACAAAGTTTAATTCTTTCTCCAGATCTCCAAATCATAATTATAAATATTTTGCATATTTTGAAAAGTAAAACAGGGAAGTTGTAGATGTGTTAAATGAATTACTGAGGTTGCTCAACGCAAGTCATTTCTCTTTGGGGGATTATTTACTTCTGTTGACGTTTCTGGTGATGATTGCAGAATGTCAGGGAACTGAAGGGACAGTTCTGAAACTTTCCTCTCATAGTCTTTCCTCTTCTCCTTTAAAATTTATCGTTATTCAGTCCCTAACAGTGCAAGGGGTCACGCTGTGGTTTTGCAGTGACATAATGCACTAATAATGCATTAATTCTGTCAAGAGGAATAATAACAGTAATATAACAGTGGTAATATATCAGTGATGTGGATAGTACTTTATGACATACAGGAAGACAATCTCAACAGAGAACTTCAGTGCTTTTTAACATAATGAGTGCTGTGGTGTGGTTATAAGTATGGATCTTGAAATTGCAAGAACCAAGTGCTAAAAAAGTGGAGGACAGTACTGCTGCTGGTAGAACATTATTTTTTAGAGACATGTGTCTCATAATTGTTTATATTGCCTATTTCACAGGCATTTTTCACATTTAAAATGGTTAGGTTTGACAGTGGGAGTGAGTGATAGAGCCTTCTATGGATATCTACCGCAGAGGGCTGCCTGCTTCTCAACACCTGTTTCTGAAACTCTTACGGTGTTCTTCACATTCAGATCTTTATTCAGAACCAGCAGGGTAGGATTTATCTCTGTAAGGCATCTGTGCTCACTGTTTTTTTTTAAGGCCTCGAGTAATTTTCTGTTCAATGAAGTGAAGAAATACTGCATTGCTTCCTCTGGAAATCACTTCTGTTTTGCAAATCTGCTTTTAGCTTTGTGTATGCCAAAATAGTTGTTGTTCTGTAAATGAGATTAAGAGGCTGAACTGAGAACTCGCCTTCCCAGGAGAAACGCAGCTAATGTTCCTTAAATCCTCTCAATCCTGGGTTTCTGTACTGATCTCTGCATACCTTAGCTTTGGGGGCCTCCCCAAATTACGATGTTTTTTTCCTAAGATGGATGTCAGAATTGTCTGGAAACTGTGTAGTGTTGCTCAGTAGAGCCCCTTTACACTGGAATTTGCAGGAGGTCTCCCTGGATGCAGCTTTGTGGGTGCTCCCATTTGTTCTGAGGAAATCATGAGTTAAATGTTTATCAATTACTCTGCCCCAATTTTTATGAGCCAGTAAGGGGCTCGGAGCACTGGTGAGAGTGTTACTGCTGGGCCTTACCTTCCTTGATGAATCTGAATTGTGCTTATGAGTCTTCATGCCTTATGTCTTATAAGTGTCTGAATTGTACTTATAAGTCTTCCCATATCCTAAGAGAAATAATTATATGCAGTACATCATTTGTAATCAGTGCATCTAAGCTATCAGATAGCTCTCTGGCTGTCTACTCTACTGCAAGCCCTGTGATCATCCACAGTATGTGTGTGTTAATTCACTCCTTAGATCTGTTTAGGAGTAAACCAGGATGAACTTTAGGTTCAGTTCTGGGAATATAGGTCCAGGGACTGCTGCCTTCACACAGTATGGATGCAGAACTGGCTGGGTTTTGGTCTGTCTGTGATATGCCCCAGCTGTTTGGGAATTGAGCTGGTGCTGCTTGTAGCATGGAGGGGCATGGAAATAGGCAGCAGCATATGGAAAATTAGAGGTGGAAGCTTACAAAGAGAGCTTCTTCTTGTATTATGTGTGTATATACTCAACCCAGACTGCTCCTGATTACACAACAGGGGGAAATACAGGGCTGAGGCATGGCATCCTTTTTCCTTTTTTATTTTTTTTAAAGTTTTTTTTATTTAAAAAAAAATGTATTATTACCTGTGGAAGTACTATAGAACGAGTTACTTGTTAGAGACTGAATCGCATGCAGTGCTGAGCGTGCCCATCTGCTGCTGCTGGCCTGTTCTGGACTCATGGCTCTTTCTGGAGCCAGGAGACTTGCCTCATGATAGTTTATTTTTCTTGTCTCACAAAAATGTTAGGAGTGGTTTTAGCCTAAAAGTACGTGGAGCATGTCAGTCCTTGCCATAGTGATGCCAAACAAATGGAAAATTATGAGCCAAACTAGATGGTATTTTTAAATACATTTTAAATTACATTTAGTTTTCAGTTGCATGCAACCATGCCAGCCCAGGAGTGAATAAGGAATCTCATATAGTATGTTTATTTGAAAAAAACAAAAGTCTGCTTAGAGTACAAAATTCAAAGGACTGAATATCTTTAAGACAGTGGACAGGAAGATGGTCCTGTTTTCCTGTCTCAGCTGTTGAATCTGCTCGTACTGAAGCTGTTGGCAAAATTCATAGGTTAATGCATTTGCAGGGTGTATGTGATGCCAGGCCAGGTGACACACGGTAAAAAATGCTGTAACTTCTGGAGTTAGTTCCCCTTGTTTCTTTAAGAAGGAGGTGGCCTCCAGATGTTCCTACAAAGCCTAAAACAAGCACCAGCTTGTCCTGTCTTGGAGTTATCTGATAATACTCCTGACTGTTTTGGGGAAGTACCGGGGAAAGACAGGTGGCTGGGAAATAATGAGGGTTGAGTGCTAGGTAATCTGTATCCAGTCAGCACCTTATTTCCTTTCTTAAGCACTGAACTTTGAGGAGTTCTCAAAGTATCTCTTTTAATTTCCCTCTTGGCAAATCTTCAGTGATGTTCATAAACAGCAAGACGCATCTTTTAAAGCTTGCACTACCGAAATGCTGGCCTTTTTTTCTGTTAAAGGAGAAAATGAGGAGGTTTTCATTTGTGCCGTTTAAATCAGGTTCTTCTGCACGAGAAAGTTTTGAATAGTGCTTACATTATTTGCTCTGGCAAAGTTTACTGTTGTCTTGCGAAAAATGAAGAACCACTATGAAAAAAGAAAATACAAACTGTCCTTATACACAGCAATTGGATAATACATACATTAAGAGCTATAAATAAGCTGTTAATGTAGTGATGCATAATGTTTCAATGTGTGTAAATTAAATGTAACTAAACTTACAGCAGTTTCTTTCTGATTTAGCACATGGAGCAGCAGTAGCTGGCATGGCCGAGTTAAAGGGGGAATGAAGGGGTTTCAGAACTTCATGGTTTCTGATAGTAACATGACTTTTGTGGAGTTTGTAGAGCTCTTCAAATCCTTCAGGTAAAATATATTCTTATTTTGTATTGTCTTAATTCACTCCAATTTATAAAGGAGCAGAAATTGAACTTGTCAACTATTTTCACAGTGTTCGGAGCCGGAAGGATCTTAAAGACCTATTTGATATCTATGCAGTGCCATGCAATCGATCTGGTCTAGAGCCTACTCCACTTTATACTAATTTGAAGATAGATGAAAATAGCAGCGGATTCCAGCCTGATTTAGGTGTGTTAAAGAATAAAATACTACTGTTATACTACTGAACAGTTTCAGTCGTTGATCTTAAATAAATGTCTCAGCCTTCTAAAGGACAATAAATTTTAAGTATATGGTTGCTGCCATATCTCCAGGATAAAACTCAGAAATTAGGAGAAAAAGTATGCTTGTTTTGCATTAAATATATTTGTTATTGGAATAGAAGAGGCATAAATTTTTTTTGCTGCGAGGCTGAGCCCTACACAGGCAGTATTTAGGTGGATGGAAACTCTGGAATCTAGTGTAGGAGAGGTAAAGTAGTGACCAAAAATAGAGAAGAGAAAGGAAGAGACTGGCCTGTGGTTGATTTTTCTGCCTGCTTTCCTTATAAATCTGCTTTATGCAGAAGAATTATACATTAGTACTAAAATGTTCAAGTACTTCTTACTTTTTTCCTTTTTTTTTTTTTTTTTTTTAAGATTTGCTGACTAGGAATGTTTCAGACCTCGGTTTGTTCATTAAGAATAGGCAGCAACTATCAGATAACCAGAGGCAAATATCTGATGCTATTGCTGCTGCCAGTATTGTAACTAATGGAACTGGAGTTGAAAGCACATCCCTGGGTGTATTTGGAGTGGGCATCCAGCAGCTAAATGACTTCCTAGTGAACTGCCAAGGAGAACACTGCACTTACGATGAAATCCTCAGTATTATCCAGGTCTGTAATAAAAACATGTTGCAATTCCTTATATTAGTACTCTTGTTCCTTCTGTTTTCCCTATCAGCATTGTCTGCCTGGAATTCGGGATGCTATAGATATGTGGATATTTCCTTTCAGGCAAATGTTGCCTCTGCAGTTTGCTTGAAACTCAGTCTGCAAGTGTGCCCAGCAGTTTTGTTTCAGGGAACCAAGTGTGTTACTTTGTAGTCTTTGTTTCTACTTCGTAAATTTAAAATGTAATATTATGGGCTATAAACTTGTGCAGATGTCCATAAATATGCCCATAAAAAGAAAAAATAAGCTGAAGTGAATAAACAGCTTTATTGGCTATGAGTGCTTTATGTGCGAGGGATATCAAGACTTGAAAACATTATTCATGCCGTTGCCTTTTTTTCTCTTATGTGTGACCACCTTTGATACAACTTATCCCTAACTTGAAATGTCATCCTAAAACAGCACCATTTTGATATATTTTTATTTTGTTTCAAATGTTTTATTCCAGCCTTTAGTTAAAACATTCATTCTCACGGAGAAATTTTCCAGGAACACATCTTATTCACCTATGCATAAAATGGCTGAAGAGATTGAAAACAGTGCTGTAAATTTTCACTTCCTCCAAGGATGCATGATTAATACAATCCAAAATAAAACCCTTGCTGAACAATGTGAAGAGTTAACAAAGTTTAAAATATTGAACATTTCAACTGTCAGACATGTGTGTACAATATAGATTTGCAAAGTTTCAAAGATGGAAATTCTTAGGAAACATCGAAGTACCACATTAATAAATATAAATAAATCTCTTTAATTCAAAATGATGTTGTGTTTGTTTAAGCACAACAGATAGGAGAAGGGTCTGTGTTAGGAGTCCACAGATCCTTCTTAATTTTTGCTTAAGTGCTGACTCTACTTTGATTAAGAGTTTGTAGTTTGTATTAGATGACTTTCCAATGTCCCTTCCAGCCTCCATGATTCTATAATTCTGAAGTTGCTAGTTTAATATGCTTGTTATCTAATTTGTAAAACAAGCACAAGAATACTGCAGAGATGTACTACTTAAGCTACGTAAATACTGTCTTAATGTAGACTGATTCCTGTGATACACAAGCTACATAAATATGAAGAAACCTTATCTGTAAAAATTGTTACATTGAAATCTGTTACATTTCTTTTTCACTACAGAAATTTGAACCCAGTGTGAATATGTGCCAGCAAGGGCTACTATCTTTTGAAGGATTTGCAAGGTAATTAATCATATTAATTTATATATGTGTATAAGGGTGGCACCAGTGTATTGATTTTTGCATGACGTTCACAAAACACTCAGCACAGCATAAAATTTCCTCACATCTTCTCACCTCTAGATTTTTGATGGATAAAGACAACTTTGCCTCCAAAAACGATGAGTCTCAAGAGAATGCTGAGGAATTGCAGTTTCCACTGTCATATTATTACATTGAATCTTCACACAATACTTACCTTACTGGCCATCAGCTTAAAGGGGAATCCTCGGTAGAGCTCTACAGCCAGGTATACAGGATTAGATCGTTGTGTAGTTTTCAACATGAACTTGTTTGTTTAACTAGCAAGTCACAGAAACATGACCTTTTTGCTTTGAAAACCTAAATGTTCTGAGTCCCTACTTGTAAAATGTTGGAAAACATGATGTGTGGGAAAGCTGCCTGTGAGTGCAGTTGTGCTCAAATGCCTTTTCTAAGGCAAAAAAATGGGTTTAGTTCGAGATTCATAGCTTTTAGACACTAGTCAGTCTGACCCAATCTGCTATAATTAGACTTTCCCACAGGAAAGACTGATCTAATATTTTAGTTCATTCAGATGTCAAAAGCACTATTCAAATACTGTACATTGCACTGCAAAGAAATTTCAAATAGAACGATAACTTCTAAAAAACATTACTTCTAGGAATATTCTGCAGTTTTTTTAGACTTTATGCCCAGTTGGTGGTGAACAGGAAAAGAACAGTTTCTCCCTAGGGCTTGTGGTTCTGAGTTTGTATATTTGTCTGTGTGTTTACCAAATGCTAGAGAAAATATCAAACTTCCTGTGAGTGGTGCTTTCATTACTCACCATGTTAAAGGTTCACCACATTTGTTAAATTGGTAAGGGTTCATGTGGAGGTGCTACTTCTCTTTGAGTTTTAAGACAGAGGGGTGAGGCTTGTTTGGAAGGGCTGAATAATGTAGTTGCAAAGGGGAAGAGCGAGAGAGAATGGTATGGGAAAGCCCTCTTCCTATCCCTCAAGTATCCCTCCCGGAGGAGGGCACTCTGCTTCAGCTCAGGGTGTCTGACTCTTGAGGAGAGTGGTTGTCTGATGGCCCTTGACACACCTGCCAGAAATCAAATTATTCCGATTTTGATAGAAGTAAATATTTCATTATTCATGTACATTTTTGCTAGAGACGATTTTAACTGTGAAGAGTTTTGTTTTTAGCAAAATATTTCATTGTAATAAAGATAACATTTTCAGGCATAGTCATGCTAAATAACGCTAATAAGCTTCACCCATATGTCAAAAATCTTCCTTCCCTCCTTCCCTCCTTCAAGAATGGATATAAATCCTGTTTAGTGTCATTAAGCAAGATGACCCGGTACATTGTACTTTCCTATTCCAACTATCATCATGTGGGGTATTAGCTTGAAATTATTTTCAGACCTCTGTCGTTAAAAAAATAAAATGAAACTCACCCACAATAGAATTAGCAAACAAACTGCAATTCCAATGCCCAGAAACCATCAGGGTAGCAGCCAGGGAAACATTGCCATGTAGCTTTCCAGCTGCTCTTGTAGCTAGAAGTGTGGAAATACTTCTGTCCCTGAGGACAGCAACCTATGCAGTAAGAACAACTCTGTGAGCAGATTCCATGTGTGCAGAACTACCATGAGTCTCTAAGCATCATTTTACTCCCTCTAAGGACATATATGCCGCCTACTTAATTTTACCACTGTTTCTCAACTGGGGGAGTGTAGTTAGGGAGTGCCTTCCATGGGCTGTGTTTACTCCACAGAGATTGCCCCTTCCGTTAGTTTTTCTGAGGCACTAGGCTGTGCAGTTTAGCTGTGCGATATCTGTCTTCTGCTTTGATGTGAGACTGTGGCTTGTATGTGCTCACACTGTGCACTTGTGTTGTAGGTTCTCTTACAAGGTTGTAGAAGTGTGGAATTAGACTGCTGGGACGGCGATGATGGGATGCCTATCATTTATCATGGGCACACGCTTACTACTAAGATCTCTTTTAAGGTATAGTGATAATTGCATATAGAAATTAAAACTGAAAAAAAAATTCTCTAATGAAGAAAATATTTTCCTAGAAAATTACCAATCCTAACAGCAGCATAGGTCAATAACATAAAATAGAGACTATGCAGTACTTTATATTCTCTTCAAAAGAAAATGGAAAAAAAAAACCTCAATTATAAGCACTATGCTTTTCAAGTTATATTTTGTAGTATATGTACTATAATTTTCTTTATTTTTAGTTTCAACGTAGCTGTAAATATCTGTGTTCAGTTCTGCTGTAAAAAGATGGTAGGCTGATTTACAGGTGTTCTGCTTTTGGAAGCAAATGGCGGATTCTTTCTTCTTAGCAGAGAAAAATGCATTTTCTCACCCTTCAGTAAGTTAAATGAATGCTGCAAAATAATCTTGTATTCTTACAATAATCTTTTTTCCTCGTAGGAGGTAGTCGAAGCTATCGATCGCAATGCCTTTATCACCTCCGACATGCCAGTTATCATCTCCATAGAAAACCACTGCTCATTGCCTCAGCAACGCAAGATGGCTGACATTTTCAAGGTAGGCCGCAGGGGATACTAAACGGTCCTGAGGATTTGCCTGGGGATTTTTCATAATATCTCACATACTCTCAATATTTCAGGGTGTGTTTGGAGATAAGCTGGTAACAAAGTTTTTATTTGAGAGTGACTTTTCTGATGATCCAATGCTTCCTTCACCTGGTCAATTGAAAAGAAAAATCCTGCTCAAAAACAAGAAGCTCAAAGCCCATCAAACACCAGTGGATATACTGAAACAAAAGGTAGAGGCCTTCCTTAATAAAAAGAACTTTTGTTAGAAATCATTGATTTTTTTATTGCCATTTCTGTATGTACAGCAGAATAATCTAGTGCATATTGATGCTTCGGGAGCTCCCTGTGGTTTGCAACTCTTGCAAATAAGCTTAGAAGCCACACAGAAAGATACAGATACATTGTCACAGAATTTTAGTGTATTGACTTCTATAATATTCTGTAATATTTTTATTAGTAGCACATCTGCTCAAAGTAAATGGGTTTTCACTCTTGAGCTGTAACGTTTGCCAGTTAATGTTTGACAAGAAATGTGGAGAAGTACCCAGTATATTCTGTTTATTTTAATAATTTTAATAGACTTCTACTGTGTTTCTTCATTCATATTTAAGTCTTCTTACTACCTTTTCATGAAGAACTGTATTACTTAAATAGTGGTCATACCCATGTGAGGTATTTTTTGGTTTCTAAAAAGCTGTGTCTGCCTTTCTGGCAGACTCAGCTTGTGACAATTTTGTATGCATGATAAGCAATTAGAGTAACTCCTTGAAATTTAATTTCTCTTAGCCAAAATGTAACCACAATTTAACAGTTACTAGGAGGCAAAAAGTGTTTCATTTCTTCTGAGTTTTAGGGCTTTTCGTTGCAGAAAATCATTGCCAGTTATTCCAGTATGCTTGTATCAGAATAAGTGAATAAAACAAAATATTCCTGGCTGGAAAAAAACACCCTTAGTCTGAATAATGTCCAATGGGGACATTTTCCCATCATCCATCAGGATTCTTACCTTACTGTGTATTGTTCTACCAATACGATTTATATTTGAGCTTGATAATTTCATTTACCTCTTAGTATAGCTTTTCAGTGCTTTCATATAAATAAAGATGCAAATAACAAAGAAGACTTGTGCTTTTTTAACATACTTTCCAGTGATATAGTAAGTGATTGGATCTTTTGCCGTAGGCTCATCAGCTGGCACATATGCAAGCACAGGCTAGCAATGGTGGTAGTGCTAGCACCCCCACATCTACCAATGAAGAGGAAGAAGATGAAGAGGATGAATATGACTATGACTATGAATCCCTCTCTGATGGTAATAATACGCATTTATTTATTACAGTACTGTTGCTAGAGAACTGTCTCAATAAGGCATTTAAATCTCATTCTAGTCCTTGATTAGAAATACTTTAATACTATAAAAATAACTTGAACAAGTAGAGGACTTTAGTGTTAGTTTATTCCAACCATTAAATGTTGCTGCACAATGTATGGTAAACTACAGTCTTTATAATTTTTTTTTTATTTTCATCCTATATTGTGCAACAGTCATAACGCTTATTAATGTAGGGTACTCTAGGTACGTTCAGCTGTACTGCATTTTCTAAGGAGTTCAGACACCTGAAAGTTAAAGATGGACTACAGGATTAGTACTTGCCATCTGCCTGGCTGCCATTAAATCAGTCTAACATGCAGATTCTCCAAAGCCTTCTTGACTATTCCGTAATCCCAAAGACCCCTGAACACCCTGTCTTAGCTACACTTTCAGCATAAGCTCTTCACTTCATTGGTAAAGTTGGAGAAGCTGCTGTGCCCTTGGTTCATGCAAGTACATAGGGGACAAAGAGATGATGTGTTTATTAAAAGTGTACATCAGTATAAATAAATGAAAGGTAACACCTCCAGGGGTTTAAATTTAAACCACACTTACATGATTCCAAGGTCAAAAGTGGCAGTAATAACTCAGAAAAGGTTGTAGAGTGATTGAAAGTTGTCTGAAATTATGAGCTTGCTTTGCAGTGACAGCCAAAAAAAAACCAGTAAAGTATTGGGTATCCTTAGGAGCAGTATTGCGAAAAAAAGGTAAAAGGAGGTATTTTATGCAGCTGGTAATAAACTTATGGGATTTGCTGCTACTGGAAATGGTGGAAGCAGGCAGTGTCAGAAGATTAAAGAAAGGACAGGAAAAATTGAGGGAGTACTTGAGGCTTATAAACCAACATTATAGGCAGGAAAGTACCCTCCAACATCCCTAATATCCAGGGATAATGAGTGCTGGGGTGGTACAAGGGGAATGGACCAAACTTAGGGATTTGTGTGCTTTCCCTAAATAGTATCTGCTGTTTCGCTGTCAAAAGCAGAACACTTGAGTTAGGCAGATTGTTGATCTGGCAAGTTGAGCATGTTCTCCAGGAAGGAAATACTTCACTTGCTGAACCTTCAAGTCTGATGGACACCTGTGTAAGTGTTACACACTGCATTTAGCAAAGATGCAAGGTTGAGCATGCCCTGCAGCACAGGAATTTACATTATTTGTTTCTGTGCTCACGATAAAAAAAATCACAAAATGAACAGCTGTGCACCTCAGGACCTGAATACTTATAGGACAGCAGTATTATTTAAGCTAATAAGAATATTTATGGGTGTGGTTGTGGAGCCTTTTCCAGCTGCATTTTGCTAGAAAGTCTGCAAGAGCAATATTATGAGCTAACTCAGAAAATAATATTTGAGAAATGTTGTGATCAACAGAAAGTCTCAAAAATATGAAGCCAACAGCCAACATTCGCACCTTGCAATATATGAAGCAATTTGTGTCATGGTTTGCTGCTTTATTACAATGAGAATTTATTTGGGATTTTTAATTATTTTAATATTTTGGCAAATCTAAATAATCTAATTAATAGTCTTAATTAACTAATCTAAATAATAGTACATAAACTTTCTAAAGATTTTCAGTTTTATTTTCCTTACTGATATATTAAGTTTGCATTAGGCTAATAGTTTTAAAACTGACACTTTATTTTCATTTCTCTATCTGTAAATCTTAATTTCCTTTACTCTTATTCCCTCTTTGACTCCATTTCCCTGTAGCTGATGTCCTTAATGCTTCTCCTGCTGCTAACAGCCAGGAAGGTAAAGGCCATTTGGTTGAGCATTTTAACTGCATGAAATCATCACTGCATTTCCAGCCTGTTAAAAGTGCCACTGTGAATTTGTGTTTTCTACTTCATATTAAAAAGTGATAAGGTATTGGGTATTTTATATGGCATTATTAACTGGTCAGGAACCGTGAGAAGATTGCATGTGCAGCACTGGTTATGCATAAAAAGAATATGGTCAAAGCATCAGGAATGAATAAAAACCATTCCTTTTGTGACAAGACAGTTTTAAAATTTTGGTCCTAAAGACCAATCAGTAATTGTATTTATACTCCAATAACTATGTATCTTTGAAGAGGAATTTCTCTAAAAATTAAAAAAAAAGGTGTGTGTTTATGCACATAGAAAATGAGGAACATAAGTGAACATGATAAGGGAATGAAAACAAAGACATTTGATATTTGAAAACGTGCAATTATTTGTTGTTCATGGATACCACTTAGTCAGATGGCAAGCTTGAAGTAATTTTTAATTTATTAGATGAATTTGTTTTAAGCATCTTGTGAGCACAAAAGGATGGACTTTTTTGAAAGTGCAACATATTAACCAAAGTCTGGCCATGACTTTTTAAGTAGAAAGTTACTATTAAAGCAAAATGCTTTGACCAGTAAATGCATTATTTTGCCATCTGGTTATTCAGATAATATTCACAGCATTATACACAAATATGGTTAACTGAAATCAAATTTCCAGTTGAAACTCTTTGGCTTTATGCTTATTGAAGTCCCATTGATTTTTAGATAACATTCTTGAAGACCGACCTGAGAGTAAATTATCAAGTGATAAGCTGCAGTTTGAATATAATGAAGAGACTGCCAAAAGAATAAAGAAAGCTGATTACGCTACTTACAGTAATAAAGGAAAGGTAGTACTGCTTTTTTCCTCCTTCCTTCTCTGCCACACTTTTGTATGCAACAAGCTTAAAAAGCACTTAGGTTGCTTAGGTAACCAAGACATCAGATGCCAAATGCACTTTAATGAAGGCAAATATTAGAAAGCATGAAAATACACCAAAGAAAATGGATTAGAAAACCATTCAACATCTTGTTCAAGAAAAGGACTCAGAGGTTATTTTATGTCCAAATCATGTGGATGAAAATTTATATTGTAGTCATCCTCACTGGAAAGCTTTTCTTTATCTAAATCCTGAAATTTATGTGTAGATTCTCATTGACATCAGTGGACTTTAGTTATCCAGTAACTGAAGATTTCATGAGACTCTTCAATATTTCTGTGTGTCTATATAACTTAAAATATGGAACCATGATATCTATAGCTCTCAGACAATTAAACCCCTGCATTGTTGCTTAGCAAACTGTAGTTCTCCTGAACACACATCCTTTTTGTCCAGATTTTTGTAGAACAGATCATGACTGAGGTCTTTGAATATTACCCCGTGTCAATGACAGGTTAATGTATAAACCTGCACACAACAGATCTGTTAGGTAAAGACAGCAAACTACATAGAACAATGAGATAAGAGATTTTAAGGGCATTAACACCATATGCTAGAGTACCTTTGTATTAAAAATATTTTATTTATTTATTTATGTTTGGAATTATCATTTAGGTTTATGATATGGAACTGGGTGAAGAATTTTATCTTCCGCAGAATAAGAAGGAAAGCAGACAGATAGCACCAGAGCTATCAGACCTGGTCATTTACTGTCAAGCTGTGAAGTTCCCAGGTAAGTATACTTCCCTGTTCTGTTAAGTTTTTAACTTTCTAATTCTTTGTGCTATTATATTTGTGTCTTGAATTCTTTAGTACAAGCTTTTTCAAATGTCAGTAGTTTAACTTTCTTTCTGAAGCTCTAATAGTACGTCAATCTACATAATAGCTCCTGGCTGAGAAGTAATAGGCATAAATCCATTACGTGGAAATATACTGTTTGTCTTACAAAAATGCTTACAAAATTAAACTTCCCAGCTTTTATGACTTAGAGAATAGTTGTCTTAGGGCTGTGTGGGCGACAGATGAGAAAAAGACGTGTTTTAAAAGCTCTGGGTTTCTAGGTAGGGAGATAATGAATGGAGAGTGAAAATAAAACCTTGCAGGAAGACCTTGTTGGATTTAAGTGAGCACAGTTTGATGTGTGCTTTCCTAAATGGGTAGGAGGAGAGCTGTTCTGGGGGTTGGCTGGGGCAGTAATGGGAGAAGTGACAACCTTCCTGCTTGCCTGGGGTGGGCAGCTGGAGAAGGCCTGGGGTGGGCAAGGAGAGCTGGCTGGGGAGGCGTGTGCACGTGCACGGGCACACAGCGCTTACGCAGAGGGGTAAGGAAATAGGAGCGTGTTTCTTTTGTAAGGTGGCAAGAATAATGTTAGCAGAAGAGAAGGAGAGGCAATAACTGAAGAAGAGATCACTGATAGTTCCTTGCTCAGCACTGAAACATGAGGATGAGTAGGTTTTGGCTCAAATAGTGTACATGAATTCTTTTAAATTGAGAATATATTGTTTATTGGTGTGTATAATGTTTTAAATGAAAAATCAGCTTTTTAATGGAATGGTTCTCTGTGGAAATATCAGCAATTCTGGCAATTCGTGATCTTATACAAACAGAGCTATAGTCAGATCAGAGAAGCTAACCAAACATAAAATAGAGTCAAGTATGCAAGATAAACACGCTGAAAAATGGAAAGACATACTTTCCTAATCTTTCCTAATTTTAGAATTGTAGGTGTTACATGGAACAGTAATAACTTCTAAAAAAATTCAAATTTGATACTCTCTTTTTAATGAAATTGCAATGGGATATCTTTTGAAAAAAACATTTTCTTTTAAAGAATGATATTAAAGATTAAACAGCTTAAGTTGTTCCAAACATTTTAACACAGGAAGAAGTTCTAGTGTCCTAAAATAACTTCAAAATATTTCAAGTTTTTAATGTAAGTTCTAAGTTCAATTAGAAAAAAATACTTTCTTCTCATATCAGATTTCTTCCTCTTGCTTTAATTAGAACATGAATGGAACAACTAAGAAAATGAATTCCTTTCACAGCTGAACACATGAAGCTATAGAAGTCAGTTTTCCAACAAATTTACATAACTGTCCTCTTTTGAAACAATTACTGTCTTTTCTGCAGTGGATGTAGATATGCGAGCTCACTGTGCTGCTGATTTGATCTCTCTGCTCAGCCAGAGAGCACAAGCTCAGTGCAGGCCTCTCTTCCACTGCTGTCAATTAATAACGAGAACGAGGCCAGAGCACCTACAGCTATGTAGATCCGTTGACCAGTTTCCTTTCCAACTGTGAAAATACACAAGTTTTTGAGAAAGGGAGGGCAGAATTCATATTAATGACTGATCATTGATAAAAGTATTTTATTTCTCCTGTCCTCTCTTACCTCTATATTCTGTGTTTATGACTGCTATTTCTGTGAAGGTTATCTTTGATTTATTACTATAAAGCAAGGAAATGATAAATGTGATCACCTAACCAACTCTGCTGAGTAACGTGCCTTCCCGAATGATGCTCTGATCTAAACAGAATTTGTAGTTATTGTGTGGAGAGAAATAAGCAAACCTTGTTGTTGTTTGTACAATTTCCAAAAAGGCAGAACCCCACAGCTATTGTTTCTGTGGTTTTCAATCCTTACTCTCTTTACCTAACTTCAGTTTCAGTCTGTTGGACATCATCATGCCAATGTCTTTGGTAAAGAAGATCTGTTCTTTTGGGTCCCTGAAGATGCGAGCAATGGAGCACCGTTGAGCATAGTACTGCTGCAACTCACTTGTACGTGGCTTGTTGCCATGATGCTGAGAATCCTTATACAATGAACAGAGAAATTTGGGTACATAAAATGAGGATATGTACAACCTAGTGCAGTGAGTGGGGTGACCCATCGGCTAACCAATGTGAAATTCTGTAACCATCTCCACTGTATCGGACTACTGCTACTGTGGTGTCAAGCTTCTAGAAATCAAAGTGGTCATAGAAATGCTAGCCTGCAGATTTGCCAACAGATTGTTTTCAAGGTCTGCAACTCTGTTGGCTGTTTCCTAGGGACACACAGTGAGAAGTCTGAACCTGATAACCTTCTCATGGTTAGAACAGGAAGGGCAGGCAGTTTTGTCATCTCCTGGCTTAAAAGTCTGAAAGCAGGAAAACTGCTTTTAATTTTAAGCTACTGGGTTGTATCTAGTCAGAGGGAGTAGTAATAGAATCTGTAACCTGAAGAATTAAGTATATATAACCCCCTATATCCAGGGGTTGTAGGGAGAGAGGAAACAAGACTTGGTCTGTCATTGTGGCAGTGAAACAGGCTCTAAGTTGCACTCCTGCTTTGAGCAAGAACCAAGTGACTTCCATGTCTCTTCCAACTTCCATTATTTTATGAGTTTGTGATTCTGTGATTGGTGATGCAGTAGTTTGGAGTCAAGTTTGAACTGGAGTGGAAAATGGAGCTTCCCTCTGAGAGAGGGCCTGTCCCTTGCCAAGCACGTCCTTGGGAAGGAAAGAGAGAAAAGTCCCCGCTTCCCTGTAGCCATCGCGTGCAGCTCACTTAACCTTGATGTTTTGCATTGCACTGTCCAGTGATTTATGAGCTTAGTTTGTTTCCTCAGTGACTGTCTCCACAACAGGATTTTGAAACCTGGATCTTGCTTGCCAAATCCATTTGATCCATTGAAAACTGATATTAAATAGCTCGGGAAGCACATAGTCCATAACTGCTCATTCTTCTAGTCACTTCATATTCCTTGATCTCAGTCTCTACCATCTTCTGTTCTTTATGTGTATGCTTTGGTCCCAAGAGACACTAGGTCTCCAATCCTGAAAACATTTATGTGTAGGGTAAATTTTACTAACCCAAGGAGTCCTACTGAAACTGTAAGCATAACTTGACTAAGTGCATGTAGACATGCTGTAAAGACTGAGACCTGAACATTTACAGCTGTGGGCTGATTTCAGTAGAACAGAATTTAACATCTCCTCTCATGATTTACAGTCGTAGTTAAAAAGCTGTATTAAGTCCAGAGCTGTCTGGAGGCGGGTGAGGCAGGAGGGAGCTGGAGGGAGCGCACTGGACCCTGTGTGTCCATAAACCTCCCGCCTGGTGCCTGGGCTGACCCAGCCCTGCCCGCGTGGGGAGCGCCCCGGCCGAGGCCTGCGCGCCAGCGTGGAGGACGCGGCCCTGCTCCGTGCAGCCGTAGGGAGCAGGGCACCGGGGTTCTCTGCTGCGGATTCTGTCTTTGGGAACGTGAGGATTGGCCAAGTGACGCGTAGGCCGCTCTAGTGCGCCTGCTTTGTGGTCCTGTAAATCAGCAGCGCGTCCTGGGGCTCCGAGACGTTCCTCACCTCGCTGCTGTGTCTGCCAGGATAACTGGT
This sequence comes from Tinamus guttatus, assembly GCF_000705375.1. Next base: position 340,537 of record NW_010579187.1, on the reverse strand, counting down.
GTGTTCTGACTTCGCTTTAATTTTAATCAGCTACATGGTCTGTCAAAGTAAAGGGAAGGAAGCTGACCTTAAAAAGAATGAAATCTATTTACTTCACTGGCATTTAGATCATGATATTAATGATTATTCTGCTGAAATGTGTATGCTTGAATAATAGCTGTAATAGGGCTTTCCAGCCCCACTTTTGTGTATATATTGGCCATTAAGTGTTTAATGGATTTTGCACACTATTTCCCCTCACTGAAACAAAGTCCTAAGCAGAAGGAGATAGCTCTGAAAAGAGTAGGTTGAGTTAGAGGTTAAACAGGGTACAACCAAGAGCACGAGGGGGATTTCCTTTCTTATATATTGAAATTATATTTTGCATTTCTTTAATTATATGGCTACTGTAAATCAATCAAATCCAATGTTATTCAATGCTGCACAGTTTTACTGCCTGTGTAGAGAAGATTTTTAAAACAATTTTCAGGTTGAATGTATTGGTATTCTTTCTACAAAACTTTCTAGTATTTATTAGGACCTTTTAATAATTTGAGACAGAGCTGCTACCTTCCTCAAGCCAAAAAGTAAAATGGAGAAAAGTCACCATCACACAGATTTCTCTCTTGCTTTCATTTAAGTTTTTAATATATTGTGTATTACATTTTACATGATATGTATGTATGTAATAATGTGTGTGTATATATAATATGTGTGTGTATATATATACACATTATTACATTGTATGTGTACATATATATCTGTCTTTATATATGCATGTATGCATGTATTTATATATAAAAGTATGTGTGTAAGGCTGTTGGAATTATATTATGAAGTACACAGTTGTCTGAGAAAATAATGTAAAAAGTGATGGAAAATATCATGCCCTTTTGGTCATGTTTTTTGGCTCATTTATCTTACATTTATGGGAACAGGCTTGTCAACTCTAAACCCATCTGGCTCTAGCAGAGGAAAAGAAAGGAAAAGCAGGAAGTCCATTTTTGGCAACAATCCTGGCCGACTAAGCCCTGGGGAGCCAGCAACTCTTGCCAAAGCATCTGGAAAAGGTAAAGTTAGCATCATCTTTCCCCAGTCACGTGGAGTGACTCTGTAATCCAATGCATGCACCAGGCCACGTTGTTAAAGATCAAATACTTTATAATGTAGAAACTGTTGAACTTTGGAATGTTTTTTCATTAGCATGGCAGCTATTACAGTAACACTATTAAAACTAAAGAATTGACTGTATAGTAATGGAATGTTAGAATAGAATTAATTGATCAGGACTATAAAGACCCTAATTCATAAATGATTCAAAACTAAAATAGATTTTAAATGATACATATTACAATTTATATCTTAAAAGACACGAATTAATATGTTTTTTGAAGTACAATTGGAAGATAAGTCTGTTGGGCTGGATCCAGATCATTAGTGTCTGAAATGCCTAAAATTCAACCAAGTCCAAATTTGTAATCCTGGAAACTGCCCCGGCCCTGTTCCGCCTTGGAGGCTGCAGCCCCGCAGGTACTGCAGGGTGTGAACTTAGAGATTCTGCTTCTGCACATAGACAAATTAAGGAAATGCATGGAAAAGTACACAAAAGGAGCAGGGATGAAACCCAGATTTCCTGCCTTTCAAGGAGAAGCCATAAACAGAAAGTTAGAGAATTGTATCCTTTCTTGTGCTCCGTTTCTGTCTCTGAGCCATGTGTTTCTTTGAGCACAGTGGCACAGCGGCACCACACAGGTTAGATTCCCTTCTAGAGGCCAGTGACCTAAAACTGAATTCTAGCACTCAGTTCTTATAACCTTTAAGTTTTTGGCTGAATTTGTCACCCAACTCTCATGTCACTCATGGCTGTTTGGACATTTAGCAGAGGGAAGTCAATATTTCCCCCCTTCCTAATGTAACATGTATATCTGAGAAGAATGGAGTGTTGTCTCCCCGAAGATCCTGCAGATGGATGAGCAGGGTGTTCTCCTGATACGCTGTAGTTACAGATTCAAATCTACAGCGGGGAGCCCTATCAGCAGCGTTTGGAGTTCAGGTGTGAGGACTGCAGCCCATGGGCTGTTACAGAGAGGGGCCTCGTCCGTAGCTCTGAGTCTGGGGCTTCCTCTCTGCCTGCTTGGGGAGCACCACGCCTGCCGCTGCGCGTGGAAGGAGCCTGCGTGTGCAGTGCAGCACGTGGGGATTGCCCCAGTGGCACCAGGTGCCTGTTTTGTTACCCATTGCAACACTTCATATATGGTGTTCAAATCAGGTAGCCTAAGAAGTCCTCTGAAAGGACTTGGTTTCTTGTGCGGTGTTTGTAGCATCACCCAATTCTATAAATGCCTAACAGAGCTTCTGAGTGAGTTTGTTTCTAAGCAAAGGAAGGGAAAACTTATATATTTAGGAATGGAATTACAAAAGCCAACACGATTGAATAAAGTGTGTTTTTAACCTTCCTGTGGAAGCACTTCTGCAGTGCTTTTGCACTCTGGGTGCTGCTCCTGCAGGCAAGGAGGCAGATGGTGTCAAGCTTGAGCCTTTTTTTTTTTTTTCCTTATTTTTTAACAGTCTCTATATGGAAATAGTCTGGTGGTATTGCTAAACAGTTAAGAAATAAAATTCATTTCTAGCTAATCTCTATTAGAGTTCTGTTATTCAGGAAAGCCAGTTAAATGCTTCTGTATGAAACTGTTTTTAACACATCTACTTACAGTAAAACTTAAATACTTAAGCATAGTTTTCTTTCACTAACTGCCCTTACTGTATAAGAAGAAATTACTGTATAATAATAAGAAGAACAGTTTCATTTTCCAGGATCCCCTGTTTGCCAAAGTGTAAACATGTTCTTCACTAGAGAACTCGGAATTCTTGGAGTCTTCGGACCTGCAGCTGTAACTTGCAGATACTGTTTATTTTTCCAGGCCCTTTTGATGTGATGCGGCAGACCTGGGAAGATCCTTGTTCTTTTAACTCCCCAGCTTCCCTCAGCGCCATCATCAGGACACCCAAGTGCTACCACATCTCCTCGCTGAACGAGAACGCTGCCAAGCGGCTCTGCAGACGCTACTCGCAGAAGCTCATCCAGCACACGACGTGCCAGCTGCTGCGCACGTACCCCGCGGCCACGCGCATCGACTCCTCCAACCCCCATCCCCTCATCTTCTGGCTCCATGGGGTACAGCTCGTGGCCCTCAACTACCAGACAGATGGTATGGGTAGAGCGGTGCACGTTTTTACACATCCATATATGATACAAGTCCTTCTTAAAGTCTGGATTTATATTTGACGTTTTCCATTGCCCACTATCTATTCTAAAAGGGCTTGACCGCCCATGTATTGCAGCACAAGCCTGTTCACACAATTACAATCTGTAATTCTTAAGAATTGGGATCCCAGAATTCAGGAGCTTATGCCAGTGCTGGCATATCTCCTGATAGGACAAAGCTACCAGGATAGCAGCACCTTCCATCTTTTTTATTACTGTGGAAGGAACTTTTTTTCCCATTTCAGTGGCCATTATCCATTTCTGCTAATTATTTTGAGCATAAAAGGATACTGAACCATTTTGCTTTAGAGTTGGCTTCTTGGATGCTGCTTTAATGTCAGTTAGAAAATGTCTGTGCTATGTTCTATTGGGTGTTCCCTCACCTTTTTGGAAATTAAAGGATCTGTTAGGTTGTCTGCAAAGCTATTACAGCTGGTGCTTTTTCATTCTGCAGTTCAGGACAACTATCTAGAAACTTCTCAGGGTATAGGTAGTCCTATAGTTGGATAAAGATATCAGAGAAAAGGACAGGAAAAAAAATGAACTATTCTTACAGTTTTATTTAATTAAATATTGGATAGATTAGGTGCGTAAATCTACTCTAAAAAGCTCTACCATCCAAACATGAGCATATAGCACACCACTGAAACTCAAAAGAAGTTGCTAAAAGCATGTCCTTGTCTCCCCTGTTAAGAGTGTTTGCCATTGCGCCGCTGCTGTTGGTCAGTTCTGGCTGCCTTGCTTTCACAGATCTTCCTCTGCAACTTAACGCCGCGATGTTCGAAGCCAATGGTGGCTGCGGATACGTTTTGAAACCTCCAGTTCTGTGGGATAAAAGTTGTTCAATGCACCAGCAATTTTGTCCATTAGAAAGAGATCTGGATAACAAGGAACCAGCTATATATTCCCTAACAGTAAGTGCATTAAAATGGTATTTCAAACAGCCAGACAGATAGGAATAAACATGTAATTACAGTCTTAAACCAGAATTTGTCATGCTTCAGTATGGAAAGATGGTATGTACAGTTGTTTGTACTTCTGAAGCCCGGTGTAGCTAGAAGAAATTGTATGGGCAAGAAGAAAATGTTAATCTTTATTTATTTGGGGTTTTGTATTCATGGATCCTTCCATTGTTTCCTTCACAATATTTGGCAGAACCCAGTCCTGAAACATTTTCGGACTGCCCAACAGCATAAAATTACAAGTGTCATAAAATATTTCTCATGTTTGTGTAACAAAAAGCTGTAATGAATATTTATATATATATATGTATATATATATATATAAACTATATAATAATATAGATTATTCATGGATTTATGGTAAAAATCTGGATTATGAGAAGCTAATACTTCCAGGAAATGCTTCCGAAAATTGAGCTCCATAAGAGTGAACATTCTCTGAGTGTGGTGGTAATCGCAGACCTTGTTCTTTTATGCCAGAGGTCAGTGTTGTTACCTCAGAGTAACTGAGAAGAAAATTTGATCCTTTTGCCTACATTACCAGTACATTCTTTCTGGATTAACTTTCAAATGCCTTGAATGGTTACGGTCATGATATATAGTGTCCTTTTTTCAGAGGACAGATACCATAGCAACAGCATGTGGGTTAGGCAGTTCTGCTTCTGAAGTTACTGTCCTGGCAATTACAAAAGTAGAAGAGTATTGTAATTAAATCAGTGTGCTAACAAACGGTGCAAGCAGTATGATAAATAATATTCAGCTAAGAACTGGGACAGAAAAAGAATTGCTCCACTAATTATTTATTTTCTCCGGGTGCTTCTCGGCTTCAGATTGTGTCAGGCCAGAATGTTTGTCCCAGCAATAGCACAGGAAGCCCGTGCATCGAAATCGATGTCCTTGGGATGCCGCTGGATAGCTGCCACTTCCGCACTAAGCCCATTCATCGCAACACCCTCAACCCTATGTGGAATGAGCAGTTTCTTTTCCGGGTTCACTTTGAAGATTTGGTCTTTCTTCGATTTGCAGTTGTTGAAAACAACAGCTCGGCTGTAACAGCTCAAAGAATCATTCCACTAAAGGCTCTAAAAAGAGGTAAGTTAGTTCGCAGTGACACTGTATGGCAGAATGGTCCAGCAGACGCCTGGCAGACTGGGTCCTTCCTGGGTTAACGAGCACCAATAATTTTGTGGCATTTGTGGGGGATCCCTAACAGCAGCAGCTCTTCAGCAAAATGGTGCCAGTAGTTTCAGGTTTACCTCATGCAGCTGTAACACCACCAAGCAGATTTAACGTATGAGGAGATCTGGCTATATATACTCATTTTCCCAGTGCGAATTTGTCATTCATATTTAAAATAGCAATTCCATGTATAAGTAGCTTGACTGTTATGGAGAATGCTAAAAGCAAAAACTATTTCAGTAGGAGTTAATAAGGGTTCACCGCCGCACAGGCAGCTCTGCAGTTCATAGGATGTGCTTTGTGCTGGAGCCCAGACAGGAGAGCTCAGGCAGTGCAGTTACAGGGCTTTAGGGCTACGGGTCTAGCAAAAGCTTTAGATATCTCAGTGTTACATCTCTGAATCAGGTGTCCTAGGATGTTTCATGCACCCATGACCCCCCCACCCCCTTTTTTTTTTCTCTTTAGGCTATAGGCACGTCCAGCTACACAACCTGCACAATGAAGCATTAGAAATTTCCAGTTTGTTCATAAACAGTCGGAGAATGGAAGAAAGTCCCTCTGGAAACACTCTGCCTGCTTCTGTGGTAATTCAGTTGTATTTCTGTGAATACCAGGTATATTTGGCTTAATCAAACAGTCTGAAGAGTTTTAGAATCCGCTGTTCAAAGGAACTAGGTACAAAAACCTGCATATCTTTCAGGAGTATCTTGCAGCCCTGATCCTTTTGGTCATCACTGCAGTTTAGCTTATCCTTCCTGGCTGAAACGGTGGGTGGGGGCATCTTGTCAAACCCTGACTGTGGTACATGTCAGTATAGCAGAAGAGAGCATCTGAGCTGGAGGATCCATGCATGCCCTTATGCATTGCACAGAACAGATGCAAATTACAAAAATGAAGTTTTTGTTGGAATAGTGAGAATACAGAGGAATTCTGTGGCAAAAGATGGAGTCCATACTACCATATACACATTTTATACTTTTATACATACACATGTATATATACACACACACACACACACACATATGTGTAAAAGTGTATGTACACACACATGTGTACATATACTTTTATACACACATGTGTATATATTTTTATATATACTATATATATTTTAGTATATATCTTGTCTTGTGTATGTGTATATATATATATATATATATATATATATGTATGAATGTGGTGTTATTCAGATATCTTTTCTCTGTCAAGGTCCCATAGGTTGTGTCTGCAGTTTTTTTCAATGCAACTGTAATTAATATGCCTGCGTGTATGAGTGTCCTGACAAACGTTGTCTCAACAGCTGTTCAGCACAGCCGACCGGAGAGCTGCCATGGTTCACAAAGTGACCGTCCACGGGGTCCCAGGCCCGGAGCCCTTCACTGTTTTTAATATAAGCGAGGGCACCACTGCGGCCCAGCTGCTTCACCAGGTGGGTGCCCGCGGCTTCACCGCCAGACTGCAAGAGGACATTGGGCTCCCTGCATTTTTCAGAGGCAGAATCGTTGCAGTTTATTCATTACAGCAAGGGGTTATTTGAGCAGTGTGTTACTGTGCACTGTAAATGCAGAGTATTGGAGAGGTTTCCAAATGTTGACTTCTGATAATGGGTTTTCAATCTTACATCATATCCCCTATTAGTATTTCAATATTTGGGTATGTGTATATAAGAAAAGAAATCCTCCTGACTGATGGAGTCAGCAGGCTGTCCTGGAAAAGGACATATTTTTTTGTGCAATACTTTGAATTTGAGCATCCTAGGAATACAGAGAAAAAGTTAGAGGGCTAAGTTCATGAGTAGAAAAACCATTTCACTCAACAGGGGTTGTTATTCCAGCAATGGGAAAAGACTGTACTGTCCTGGGATTATGAATAAATTGTCTGGCCAGCCAAAAAGGACAGAAATAAGCTTAAATAGTACTGCCTTGTCTGGAATAGTTGAGCTGCTTGGCTGGTCTAAAAACTACATTACCCTGGAGTAAAATATCTGAGGAATAAATAGCACATCAGAAAACTTGCCTATCAGAACTGTTACTCATCTTTTAAAGCTTTTTATTCATATTCATTTATAACTACTAATTATGCAGTGCTTATATTTAGCCTCCTAAAAGCTGTGTGTGTGTGTTGTGGTCTGTCTTAGCTCTTGGCTACCACCAAAGGCACCGAGTCATGTGCCACAGATTACTTTCTGATGGAAGAGAAAAGTTTTATATCTAAAGAAAAGAACGAATGTAGAAAACCACCATTCCAGAGAGTGATCGGTCCTGAGGAAGGGCTAGTGCAGCTTCTGAACAGCTGGTTCCCAGAAGAAGGATATGTTGGAAGGATTATCTTTAAAACCCGAGAGGAAGTAAGTCTGTTTTAGATAAATTGTTATTTACATAGGTAGCTAAAAATAGCTGTCAGGACCAGGAAACACAAGAGTGTGATATTTATATCATTGCTCGGTGAATAATGTCAATGCTGGGTACATCTTTTAAAAGCAAACGTAACAGTGAGCACAACTAGCTGCAATGCACCTCAGTAAGCGGAGCTGTGCGACAGGAATCTGCCTGCACTCAGCGCTCTCATCCGCCACCCCTGGGTGGCTTCATGTTGCAACTGATAGTCCCAGTTCAATGTAACTCAAGATGCTGACATGATACAAAAATAATACAAAGAAAGGAGAATAAGTTATACCAGGAGTCACAGGTAACAGAACACCAGGACAAAGTTCAGATGTCTGCAAGGGTGTTTTTGTTTTGTTTTGTTTTTTAATGATGTTCTGTAAAATTAGAAAGGACTTTAATATTAAAGTACCCTAAAAAACTCAATGGTGAAATTATCCGTAGCAACTTAGAACAGTGAAGGAAGAGTTTATTTTAATTTAAGGCAGGAAGATGGTGCAATTATTTCACTTTTTTTATTATGGACAAAACATCCACAGCGTGAACAGATATCAGTGCTCACTCTTGTGAGAGGAAAAGTGGCCAAAAAAAAAAGTAGAAGGCACCTAATGACCTGATTTTCAGAGGCACTTCCTTTGACCAGTTCTGCATAAGTATTGCCTGCTTAGTCTGAACACAGTAACATATGTACACACATATTTATAAACACAGATTTTTATATAGAGAATGAACAGAAACACAAAACACCTTTGTTTACATGCACGTTCCTCTCATTTCTTTGGAATGAAAAGAATATGCACAACTTTATTATATGATAAATTACCAAGCTAGTGTTTGTACTCCGGGCGTTCAAGCCAGAAGCCGTAGCACAGGAGCAGAGAAAAGGGACGTTTTGTACCATCTCCCATCTTAATGCCTCTATTACAATACAAAATATAACTTTGCATACATCAACGAAATAAACTATTTAAATGATCTTAGCATGTGTCTGTCTTCATCCCTTGCCTTTATGACAGATATTAAGACACTGATTGTAGGAACAGATACTAGAAATAAAAACTTGACAAAGCCGTTTATGGAGAAGATTTGCATGTAATGAAATAGACCAGGACAACAGCAAAAAATCTTGCGATTTCCATAAAAAGCTTTTGTTATCCTCACCCTCCAGCAGTTAGTTACCCCCCTGGCCTGAACAAATCTGGCTCTCCTCCTCTTCTCTAGAATTTAAATGAGCGGAACTTCTTCCAAGACGCGAGGGAAGAGGCGCCGGCGAGCGCGGACGAGGACAGCTTCTTCGTGCAGGTGCACGACGTCTCCCCGGAGCAGCCGCGCACCGTCATCAAGGCTCCCCGCCTCAGCACGGCCCAGGACGTCATACAGCAGGTAAGGAGCACGCCGGCGTGTGGTGGGTCCCGCAACGCCTATGGGGGCCTTGGTTTCACACCGGGTATGTGTTTTGCTCTCAGCACTAGCTGAAGAATTTGTCCAGTACCAAATCTGTGCTAACATGGTCTTTTTCTCCTTTTAAACAGACACTCTGCAAAGCCAAGTACTCCTACAGCATTTTGAGCAATCCCAATCCAAGTGATTACGTCCTGCTGGAAGAGGTGACGAAGGAGCCAGCTAACAAAAAGTCCTCAACGCCGAAACCATCGCAGAGGATTCTCTCTGATCAAGAGTGTGTGTTTCAGGCCCAGAGCAAGTGGAAGGGAGCCGGAAAATTTATCCTTAAGCTCAAAGAACAAGTTCAGGTAAGAGATTAAAGAGCTGCTGGCAGGCCTTATGTATCGATGGTGTGATCAGCTTTGCACATGGTTAATAGGAGGGAGATGCTAAGTGGTCAAATAATATTTTAACATGGCAAAAACGTTCTCTTGGTACGTGGTAGTAATGGAATCAGTTTTAACAAAAAAAACCCACCAAACTGTAGAATGAACAGAGAAGTCTGATAGCAAGCCACTAAAAACAGGGTTAAAGAGCCTGTGTTTAACAACTTGGCCTGAGTATGAAACACCCTGCTGTGCTGTCCGAGCCAACCTGACACCTCTTGTACTTGTATGACCAGCTAATACCATGGTCTTAGTACCTCTGCTTGACACTTTTAGTAATATTTAATGAGGCTTAAGATCAGAAGGTATACAAAACCTTACAGAAGACGCCTCAGCATTTTTACAGGATGGGAAGTTGGGAGAGTGGGAAAGGAAGAGACTACAACAAAGCAGAGTCCCCTTTTCTCTGCACCTCCAGTCGTTTCTTCATTGCAAAACTTCCAGCAGCTACATCCAGCAACATGATTTTCTTACAGTCTGCAGCTGCAATGGCAGCCTTTATCTTTTGCTACCAGCTTTCTCATTTTTGTAAACTTCTGGCTGTGGTGCCCTGCTTTCCATCAGAGTAAGACAGGAGGATTCAAATGGGCAGAACTTAAAAACTACTGGAATAAAGTCCCCTTTATTGCTACCCAGTGACAAAATTGTTCTGTCAGTTTATCTCGGGCTCAGGAAAATGTAATACTTATCTGGTTGGGGGAGTGACTGCATTCTCCTTTCCAGCAGATGCCATCAATCCACAGCAGTTGTTGCTTTAATCTAAGTGTTGTGAGCTCATATTTTATAAAAAGTTTATACAAAATTTGCTAAGCATAGTCTTAATGTTTGACAACACATAATTTTCAATTAATTTGTTTATTTGGAACAATTAGAAAAATGTGCTTGGCTATGAAAGCACAAGTGCATTGAATTTAAGCCAGGCCTGCTTAAAAATATCTTATTTCATGTTAAATTGTTTTATTTTTGCAGCTCTAACAATATATTTAACTAGTTCTGCAATGTTTTTTCTTTTTCTTTTTTTAAATTTTTTTACAGGCAGCACGAGATGATAAAAGAAAAGGCCTTTCCTTTGCCAGTGAGCTCAAGAAGTTAACCAAGTCAAGTAAACAGTACCGGGGGTTTGTGTCACCCGCTGTGCAGCTCTCGCCAGAGAGTCCCCAGAGCAGGGACGAAAGGTCTGCATGCAGTCTGACTTTCAGTGACATGATGGAGTAAGAGCCACCACTGCCTGCACTGCAGTCTGTACAGGTATGAGACACTTGCTTTGGATTCCAGCTCCGAACCATCCCTGAATGCATGGTACACACTGTGCTTCTTGCAAAGATGCCGTTAAGTAAACCACAGGGAGGTACTATGGAGGGTCGGAAGGATCTACGGAACCTTTAGTGGTGTGCACAGACAAGTACCTGTGTGTAGTGTTTGTCACTAAGATCTCAAATTACTTAGTAAAATGAGTCCAAATGGTGGGAAAACTAGAATTTGACTCCACCTTTCCCCTTAAAAAAAACAACATGTAGCAGCTACTTTGTAGTATGCATTTTAAACAACTAACTGTTCTTAGTTAACCACATATATGAGAGTATCCAGTAGAGCTTTTGGTGTTGTTACACTACATGCATGTAATAAAATCACTGGGATTGATGATTTCTTTTCAAGCTGAAAGAAGTTTATGCTTTTGATTTTTCCCTATGTGAGAAACTTTTAAAACTTTTTTTTTTTTAACTTTAGTAAAAAAACATTTTTTAAAAAACTATGAAAGTATTTACTGTCCTTTCTGCATTTCTGTAGTTTCTGGTATTTTGCTTTACTTCAAATAACAAATATACAACATAAGACTGTCCCATTTATATAAAGATATGCAACCAACTTCTTGCCCATCGATTTGCACAGTGCTGCCTACTCGAGCATTGACATCTCACCTGAGAGGCTCTAACTTGCCATAAATGAAGAAGAAATCCTTTTTAGAGATGATAATCCCATCCCACATAGAATGAATTTAAGTTTACATTTCCTGTCCACATACACTCAATCATCAAAACATTATCTGACCTGCATTGTCATGCTAGTGCTAACTTATTATACTGTCCCAATTCAAATAATACCCTTCGCAAAATATTTTGATTATGAACAATTTTGGTATTTTCTTTCTAGGTTACTATAAAGACACTAAATCATTTTGTGGGGAGAAAGAACTCAAGGAAAGCAAAGTAAATAATGGCAAGATCCCCGACCATTCCCTCTTCTGCATCTGTTCATTCATTTTCTTGAGAACTGGAACTTACATCAGAGGAGCCTCTGCAGCCCGAACTGCTCAGTGATCTGTCCTGGAGACGCGCGATGCAGACAGGGCCTCTGGATGGGCACCCAGTCGGGAACGCCAAGGGGCCGGTGTGGAGTGGAAAGGGGCCTTTCACCTCTCGGGAGATTTATTTTCCCATCTGCAGATTCTCAGTAGGCAGATGAAGCAGTTTTCTTGGACTGTATGTTATAAACAAACATGCCCCCCATCCCAACGTTTTTGTTTAAAACAAAAGATAATTTTAACTATTTGTCTCAAGGGAAACCAGAGGCAGAGAACTAGGACTAGAGTGTTATGTGTATTATATTAAAATAATGCACTTTTATCTAAATATTCCTGTTAAACACTGTGTTAAGTGACTGTAAAGAGATTTAAATATATTGTAACTTCCTTAGAATATCAGTTTAACTTGGGTGAATATACACAAAATGCTCAAATTATTTATGGTTTATCTACTTTAACAAAATAATGTACAATAATAGCTAAATACACCTAGTGGTAGCAATCCTTTGACAAGGAACAATATTTTCTTCTTAGAAATTCTAGTTTTCCAAACTTACATTTAAAGAAAGAATATTTATTATCCTGTTCCAAAGTATGTGCCATTGTATAATATATTTATCATATACTACTTTTTAGAAACTGCAGAATTTTCAGCTGTCTCCGGATTTAGAGGAAAAATATTTAAACTTTCCAAGTTGTTTCTTTTCAGCTAAAAAAAGTTAATATCTGAAACTGACCAAACTTAAATATGTACTGAAAAATGCAATTAACATTTCAAAAGCTGAAATTCAAAAAACATTTTCCATTAATCAGAAAATGTCTATAGTTGTTTTTTACTCACCTCTTAAACCCAGAGAGTATAAGGAACTTCTTTTACAATATAACTCCTGACATTTCTGTTTACATAGAAACACTATTGTAAAGTTTTATATGTGTTTGCTGAATTTGTCTTTTGAAGTTTAAATTAGTTATGGCTGTCTTTTATTTCCCTCCATGGGAGTTACTGTTGGGCTTAGTTACTTAAAACAAGCCACACTGAAAGGAAGCAGCGCTGACATCAGCCTTCCTTCTGCTCTCCCACTCCGATCGGAGCTGTGGGGCGCACGTTGCTCAGCACTTGTTTGGCCTCCCTTTAGCACCCCCCAAGGGCAGCGTTTCCGTCACCTGGTAGCCCAGGAACAGGCAGGCAGTGATGCAGCCCGCGGCGCCGCGTGGACTCCGGCACACACGGCTGCTGCTTCTAGGAGAGAAGCTCTATAGGGCAAGGGATAAAGCAGCCACGGACTAACAAGTTTCCTCTTGCTAGTCAGCGTGAGGAGGACGGGAAGGAGTAATCCTGTGGCAACCAAATAAATAGAGAAGTAATTAGCAATCAAAAAAAAAAAAAAAGCAGTTATTGACTGTTGATAAACAAGAGACAGAACCTTCATTGGGTCACTCCAGGAGCCATGCAGCCTCTAAGTATACACTAGGGAATTTCCTACAAAGCTATCACTTCCAAAGCAGAAAGTGCCCCCTTGAGGTCATTTCCAGCCTTCAGGAAAAATAACCACAAACCACAAGAAAATCTGATCTCCTTGTGACATATCCTGGAGGCCGTGCATGTCCCACTGCTCATCTTCAGCACTGCTGTAGCAAAACAGCAATCTGCACTTCCAGCAGTTGTCTTCCCCTTCCTAAATCCCCAGCCACCCCCCAACTCACAGTGCTGTGCACATGCTGAGGAAAAGGCAGTGAGCAAGAAGTCAGCCACTTGGATTGTTCCTTGTCTGAAGTTGTCAGTTTACATTTCCATTGCAAATGGTTATGGAAAAATAAGATTCTATATGCAGCTGAAGTTAAATGGATTTTGGCATATTATTTGTTTGGCTGCTAGGTAAAATGCTTGAGTGGCACCACTCTGTACTCTTCTCTTAAAACCCAATTTAAAAAAAAAAAAATCTAACCATAAAAAGGTTATTCTTAAGTTACCCAGTAGGTTCAAAATCTGTTATTACCTCTGTGTGTATTTATTGGCTGGGTGAACAGAAATAAGTTGCTCATAGAGTGGCCTCGCTTGTCTTGACAAATGCTAATCGCAACATACCTAGACTCTAAAAATGAGCTATGTGCCCTTCCCGCCCCAGCACATGCAAAATGCAAGACTGATACAGAGTTAAAATGTTAAAAGTGACAAATTCTGCATAGCTTTATAGGCACTGTTTGCTTTGGGAACCTAACATGCAATTCAACTGATGCATTTTTTTTTTCCACATTATAAGGAATCCTTTAGCAGCATTTACTTTCCTGTACAATTTCCCTGTACCTATTTAGCAGCTTTTATATATATATATATATATTCAACAACAATGCAAATAAAATCCCTAGCATCATCTTTAATATCCTAAAAGTCTGGGAGACACTTGCTACTGCATTATGGAGCCAACTGCAAGTTTTCATACACATGTCATAATATGTTAAGAAAAAGAAATCCCTGGGAACGCAAGGGACAGCCATAGCTATGTCACATTGTGCACAGCAGCTCTAATACTAGCCTGAGTCTGGCAGCAATTAAAAAAAACATAGTTTGTACTACTTCTGCTAACACAATAATTTTCTAGTTATGGGAACCTATTTATAGAGGTACCTGTCTCCTCAGTCAAGGCCTAAGCAGCTTTTGTTGTTTATCACAGTGAAAGGAAACTGTTTGGCTTTATAAGCATTTAGAAGTTTATAAGGCTAATTATGCTGTTTGAGTGTTTTCATTAATGTACATATGTCTGTTAATCAGTTAAGATTCTAGGTGTTGGTAAACATCAGAGTATACATTTTATTGGTGGAATGTAGCTCATTTTTGGTAAAGTTAGAAAGGAGTATCCTTGCATTTGCATTGGTTCCAAATATCCTAGAAATGAAAATATAGCACTACTTAAAGCATGAAACAGAGGGTTTTTGTTAACTTTTATGAAAGTTTAAACAGATTTCATATGCTGTTATTTTTCTAATAGGAAAGTTTATCCTGTCCAGTCCTAACACTGACAAAGTAACTTTTGTCCCTTTCGGTGCTTTTGGCTGGGCATAAACACCAATTATGAAAAAAAAAAAAAAAACATTTGTTTTTCACAGTACAAACTACTTACAAAGGAAGCAGCTTCCACGATAAGGTTTGAAAGAAAGGACTACAAATATAAACACCTTTCAGAAATGTGCAGTCTCAGAAAGGGAGCAGGCCTCACTCTGACCAGTTCACATGTGGAAAGTTCCCACCCCATTGCCTGTGGGCCACAGAGAAATATTTTCTGTATTTTCAGCTCCCTGTTACTCTTCTACCAGTGTCTTGCATTTCTGAGCACAGCATGTGCTGCCTGCAGTGCTGTGACCACATGGGACAGAACTTGGGCAGCTGTGGCCCCATCAGAACTATTCAGAGTGCAGGAATGGGAGGATGTTGGAGGCAATCAGTAGAACCCAGAGCGTTATATCATCTGCTTCATTTTTTTTTAACTGTTAAATTTGGGCTCAGGACAGTACAAAAATACTGTCTCCTTTTTAATTTTTAAAATGTAGTTACTTTTTATCTTTATTACTACGAGTATTGCTAGATGGAAGTGCCTCAATAGCCATCTTTTGAAAGCGGTTTGCCTCTAAAGATACATTTTAAAGACTTTAGCATGGATGTATCTAAATATCTTAAAAAAACACCTCCTCTGGTATTCATCGTTTGCCTTTTAAAAAGAAGAACTTGCTGGCAGATTTACATTTCAGTACAGGTTGAGTCTGCAGCTTCTGAAGCTGAACTTGAATTCTGCTCCAGTTCTCAAAGTACTCAGTAGTTAACATTGTTCCTTCCCCACCTGCTCTTACTAGTCCACTGTAAAATTCAGTTTACTGCTAGAGTAGCCCACTAAATGTAACAACAGTAGAGTTTTTTCTGACTGTCGTAACTATTTTGTAACTGCACTAGTGCTAAATGTTTGGCAGAATTGGTAAAATAAACACAAAAAACAAATACCATAAATATATTTCTCTCCTGTACACCTAGAGGATACTTCAAAATGACTTATTAATTGTACAGTCATCTTCCTCTGCCTCTTAAACATGTCTAGTAAGTATTTTGATAATGCAGCATCACTATGTGCCAGTCTTCATGTTGTCTTAAAATTATGTAAAATGTACTATTTTAAAAGTGACTTTCCACCTGGAATATTTTCTGTCTGCTGACTTGAAGAATAAACTTTTATTTGTATATGTTGTAAAAAAAAAAATAAACAGTTTAAGATGTGGAGTAAGTACTGGTAAATGACCATCCTGGAGTTTTTTAGGTTTAAATCGTATCTGTCTTTTGAAGTTGAGCACAGATTGAGACAACCAGATCGACTAGCATTTGGGAAATGGGAATAAAAATTCTACTGCCAAGATAAAAAAGTTTTAAATCCTTACCTTGAATTAGTCCAGCATTCTTGACGAGGATCGCCTACTGAAGGTCTTGCAGAAATTCAGTTATGGAGTTAGTTCAGAACTGGAATTCAATAATCTCAATTTGCTAATAAATACCAAAGAGATGTCATTGGGAAAAAAAAAGTATATTAAATCATTTCAAGACAAAAGAAATGACATTCATAACAAGAAAAACATGACGCATGCACCAAATCTCCAGATATTTTAGCATCAAAGAACTCAGAAATTTCAAAAAATGTATTCATTTATCAATACAATGCAGCAATTTTCAGAAACACATTATGTGTATACTCTATTAGAAAAATAAGGACTTTTTTAAGCAGAAGTATTATACTATAATACATGGTTACAAACAATTTTTACATGACCTATTTTCATATCTTTTCAGTTACTGACATGACTGTTCATTGTGATTCCCAGGTCTGGAGAACTCAGGCCAGGGGGTGAAATGCGGCTGCTTTTTTTTTTTATGCCTTTCTATCTTCAAGCAAAATCCTACTTGAATTCTTTGAGCCACTCTTTCTCCATAATTAAGTCAACTGAATATGATAGAAATATTTATGAGAGGGATGATTCCTTTAAGTGTTTAGCAAAGTCCAAGGGTTTGTGAATAGCAGTCTCACTGTTGTGTTTTTGAACCCATTCATTTAGCTCTTCGTTTAGAAATGAATCCGTTTGTGAGAATGTGTCCTGAAAACCAGAGAAGGGGAGCTGTATTAGCAACCAAGGCATACATCTATTTTCAGTGAGCATCTCCAATTAGCAGTTTTCTTTCACATGCCCTTAGTCATCCCATTGACCATCTCCTATGGAACCAGCAGCAATACGCAGTTGCTCTCCCAGCTGCTGTTCCTAGCCTCATTCTGCCAGAACTGCTAATGTGACACCCTGGCAAGACAGACATGGCTAGATGTCATTACCAAAGGACAGAATTACTAGGTGCAAACACACCTTCAGAAGCTACTTTGCTAGAAAACAAAAATTAAAAAAAAGCCATGCTCTCAATGCCTTAACTGACAGCAAAGAGTTATGAACAGGAGGCACTACTGAGGTTAATAAGGTTACAATGTTTTCATTAAGCAGAAAGAGAATTAATTATCACTTTTGAAGCACACAGCACTCCTTGGACCTTTCATGGGGTTTGGCATCTGGAACACATCCAATGTTGAAGATGTGAAAACTGTTAATCCTTTTCTGCTTTTTCATTCCACATTAGCTCTTTGTTCTCTTCAAATTTACACTTTAAAGCTATAAACGGGGGGGATCGATGTCCTTCTACATACTGAACCAAAGGCTCTGGGAATTTAGCTATCTTGCCAACTCCCAGCACTGGGAAAAAACAGAACTGTTTTTTTAATAAACAAACATTAGTTCATCATTACATAAAGCGAACAATGAATCTGTGCTCAGCCACTGGAAAGTCCACACGATAAGAAAAAGAACAGACACCACATTCATCTTGCTCTATTAACTTGTGCTATGATAGATGGAATTACTCTTATAGCTTTTCTTCCTTCTTTTAGAGTCAGTGCTATTTAGAGCCAGTAAAAAAAATACTCAACTGAGAAAGTACAAAATTCGGAAAGGCACAGTAGTGTGCTCACGCCGAGGCACTGCATTGTGAGCCAGCAGATGATACGAACTGCACTGGTACATAATAAAATGTTAAAAATAAGGGCAAGGAGAAACAGTACCTTTCTTCTGGGTGTTACGGATGCAACAGGAGGATTAAAAGTCATTCCTTTCATGTTGTATGTCTCAAAAAGTTCTGTAGCAGGTCTATAACATAACCACAGTTTTCTCGGTGAAAGAAATGCAGTATGAGCTACATTTCCAAAATGAGAATATACACTTTCATACTACTGCCAACCAAAAGCAATCCCCTTTTCCCCATTTACCCTGCTTCCCCATCAGAGGGATGAATATATACTGGAAAAGACTGGGAAACAAGACAAGTAAAAGCAAGTGAAATAATATATCTATATCTGTCTGGTTCACACTCAGCCATAGCACAGAGAAAGAAAGACAAGGGAGGGAGATGAGAACTAACTAACTAACTCTTCTGTCTGCCTGCCAGAACTCCAAGCACTCGCTGCTTGCCCTGCACATACCTAGCTCCACCGCTGAAAGACACAAGCTACCGGAATTTCTCAAAGGCTTCCAGGGAAGTACCTCACCAAAGCATTTTAAGAAAACTAGGCAGCCATGGGAAAAAAGGCAAGCATGTGACATGGGAAAAGAACTAGTTAAAAGGAAACAGTACAGAATTCTATGCAATGTAATTACAATGGCAGACAGAAACTGCATTTCCACTGAGTTGTGTGCCAGGACCTGTGCTTTTCAATGCTCTCAGAAATAATCTGAATGAAATAGTGAGTGGTAGGTGTAAAGTTTTGGGTTTTTTTTTTTTTTTTGTGTGTGTGTGTGTGGTAGTAACAAGAGCAGGCTGTGAAGAACATGCAAGAGACTGACTGGACAGTAAAATGGCAAAATGAATTTCAGTGTGAGACAATGAACAGAGACACACACAATCAGCTCACATTAAAAAAAAAAAACAGGCTCCAAGTTGAACATTGCCAGGAAGGAACAACAGATCCTTGATGTTACAAAAGATATTTTCAGGGGACTGTGACCCTCCCCCGCAGTGCTGTGCACCACTTCTTAGGCAGGAACAAAAAACAGACTATGAAGCACCTTTACGTGAGAATTAAATCCATGGATTACCCATATCTCAAATACTGGACTTAGGTGTTGGGACCTCTCCTTGCAGTATTTAAAATGCAAAATGTTTGGAAATGGGCAGGAACAATGATGACAGGCATGGAACAGCCCTTCATCCGTGAGAAGGAGTGGGAGGTGAAGAGGCAGCATTGCAGAGCTCTGCAGAGCCATGTGGGCATGGAAAGGAGCTACTGGAATAGACTGTTAATTGTTTCACCCTGTGCAAGAACAGAGAACCATGAAGGTCAAAATAAAAGAAGGTTGTTCTTAACACAATGAGCTGTGTTACAGCACACTTGCCAAGGGATGCTGTATTTGCAAAAAGCATACTTTAGTTCAAGGGACACTGAACATTGTTTGGAAGCGAATTCCATGGAAAGTTACTAAACAGGCCATGACATCAGGTTCAGGAAATTCCCTGGACTGAAATCAGTCAGAAGTCAGAACACTGCTCACAGGAAGTGTCTTACATGCTTGCCCTGTTCGTGCTCTTCCCTGGGCATCTGCTTACAGTCACTGCTGAAGAGTCAGGCAGATCTCTGATGTGAATCAGAATGGCTGCTCTTATGGTTCAACATACCCCAGCCTTTCTGCAGATTACACAGGCGAGCCACAATTCTGCAATCCCAACCCATGTTGAGATCATGGCTGCTACTGAGGGAGTCTATTCGTAGCTATCTTGCTCTCATGGGAAGCAAGCACACTGCACACTGAGAATTGTTTTTTCACCCTTGTCAGAGCCCAGCAATAAGTCTCACAAGGGAGAAAAAGAACAAAAAAAATAAGGCAACTTTGTGCACTGGCAGATAAACAAAGAAACTGAGTTTCAAAGAACAGCAACATTTAAGTTTTAGGGAGTCCTTTAATACACTGTAAGCAGCTGCTACTTTGCTAGGACACTGTTTTTAAAATTAACTCTTTGATGGCTCACCTTCTGCTCAAATCAGGTGAGAGAGCTCCTGAGCCTTCAGCTGGTGCTCCAACAATAAGGTGAGCTGCAAATTTCCGCACTATCGGATGATAGTGCCTCTGAAAGAAAGGATGAAAAAAGGCAGATGAGTGAGCGCTATATTTTTCTATTGACTCTCCAATTTATTTCCATTGGAAAACTCCAGAAACTGCGGAAGGTTTTACATTTGTTTTAGAGAATTAAAGCACACAAAAATCAAGTCAGTTTCTAAGGGTAAGCGAACAGGAAGTCGCAGTCATACGTACACTACATAGGTAGCTGGCAAGTTGTGAGTGTAGCTCTGCAGTTAACCTAACACCTTCTACTAGAAGGAAGAGAAAGGGAGGAGAAAGTAGCAAGTCCTCCCCAGACCAGGGCTGGACTGCCAGGAAACTTAACAGATGAAAAAGCCTCCAAACGAGCCTGTGGGCAACCTGCAGTGAAACCCAGGGTGGTGTCACAGGGGATGTGTAACGATCTTTTGAGCTCCCTTGCACCACTGTGCTGCAGTTCCTTTGCTGGAATATGTAGTAGGCTCTAGTGTGTCAGAAATGATGTCTAAGGTGATGGAGCCTGGAGATGTCTGTTCTCTACTTGTGTAATCATATAAATATTTAGCAGATGTTTACTACTGACCATCTCAAATCACTCAGCTAGTCACTAACCTGCAGTAAATGAAGCTCCCACAGAGCCGTGTTCTGAGCATTGCAGTGCTCTGGTTCTTCTAGTTCTGGGAGATAAACTCCACTGCCTTGAGATTCATTGTCTAGTAGAAGATCCATCTTTGGGAATGTCTGCAACAGAAATGGAAACTGAGTTACTTTTACTACACATCTGACTATAAATGGTTAACTTAGATACAGGATTCAATCCACTTTATTCAGTCTCAGCAGTTCTTAAGAAGACTCTTAGCTTTTTCCGTTTAGAATTAATTTGGCAAAAAAAAATTCTATCACCTTTAACCAATACGCTAAAAATTCCAACAAGTGGAGCTTACGTGCATTAACACCCTGTTTGTTGCCAAGATCCCAATGCTGGAGTTAGGAAGTACGTGGAGACCAAGCGTAGAAAGTCTCTTCATGAACGCGAGCGCTCGCTGCTGGGAAACCTGCTTCCTCCGCTTGGCAAGCATGACGTCCAGGCACTGCAGCACAATCCCTATATCGTCATTGGTACCACCTCAAGAACAGGTATTTAATACAAGGAGTTAATAATGATTCAAAGAAAATAAAATGGTCTGCAGCTGATATTGACTGCACTCTGAAATCTCAGAAATAGTATAAAAATGTAAGATGTTCAAACACAGCACTACCACGATACAGGTATAAATACCCATCTCTTCTTGGCAAAACTAGTCCAACTTTGAACAGAAACAATATATGTTTCCTTCTATATTTCTTTGTGAAAAAATATTTATTCCATCAAAAATGTCTAAATATTAGAAACAGTGTTTTATTCCTAAGTACAGCCACTCTTCAATCTTTCATAAACTGTTGCATTGTTCACAGATCTACTTTAGCCTATGCAGAACTGCAGAGTGCTTTCTAGGACACTAAAAGGCACTCAGGCCAGAAGAGACATTATCTAATGAAATACTGAAAATAAGAATCTGAAATTACCTGCATGTAAGCTGAACAGAGTCTTGTAAAGATGTGTATAGAACTTCATTGGATCAATATTAAGAACATCACCTGTTAACATAAACCCAAATAAACGGGTTAACTCCATTTATAGGACAATATTAAACAAAGAAAATGTTTTTAAAGAACTTTTACCTTGACCAGAGAGTATGTGAAAAGCACTGAGAATGCAATGAAGAGTCTCCCGATAGGTTATGTCCTAGGAATACAAAACTGATAAATATCTGTAAGAACTTAATTTTAAGAAAACTTTAAGAAAACAAATTCAACTTACCCCCGATGCAATGAGAGAATGAAGAACAATCAACAGGTCATCAAAAAATTCCACATTTATGAGATGGGCAAACCTTGAAGCAGAGATTTATTTTAGCTATAGACATTATCTGAAAACTCAGTTCAAAGTATTTTGATTTGCTGAAGTCCAAACATTAAAAGCAGAGCTGAACATCTCTATCTTCCCCTAGCTACACCATTCAGCCTCCAGCTGTTATTACAGCTTCCCTATAGCACTAGAGACAAGCTCAATTTCTTCAGTAACTTATCAAACTTACGTAACACAATTGCACCACAACAATTCCATCCTGGCAATTTCACATCACACTGAAATGTTTTTAGAAGTAAGGAAATAGTTCCACAGAGAAACAGAAGAATTTCACCAAATTTGTCAGAGACAGTACTCTGCCATTGCTTATAAAAGATATTAGCAAAAATCCTTTAGCGCTCTACATCTTTACCACACACAACTGAACATGGACTCAATTCTTACTTTGCAAGACCTTCTAGCACCTCTGGCAAAAGCGGAGACTTCTGAGTTTTCTTCAAGATTCTGAAGTATGTTAAGAAGACAATATTCAAAGTCTCTGTGTGCTAAAGAAAAAGAAGAAAATACAATACATAAGCATCAAAGAGAGACATTTCTAGTTGCCTTAAACACAACTAGAAATGTTCCTCATACTACCGTACTATCACGCTAAGCTACAGTGATACAATTTCCAGGGCCAGAAGCGCAGCTTCTCCTGCCTTTCCACCCTTCAACTGCCTTTCCTGGGGCTGGCAGAGCTACACAATACAGGAGGAAGGAGATGTGGCAAAAACCACATGCTGGCCTGGCTGCTCTACCTCCGTGCAGTCTGAGCCTGCGCTCAGGCCTTGGAAACCCAACCTGGCCCTGCCCTCTTCACTCTTGCAGTGCTGGAGAGCCTGATCCCGGCCTCCTGCCCCCTGCTCTGCTCTCTCACGCTGTCCCAGACATCAGCCTCTCCCCCTCATTCCAAAGGGCCACACTCCTCCCGCCTAAAGGCCACTTTGAGAAACTGGGACCACACGTAGCATGGAACAGGACACTTGGAGAACTGTGTATTCAAACACTTTTTGGTGCAGAGAGCAGAAAAAAAGAGGCATGGCTAAGTTGGCTCTTCAAGATACAGAGAGAGGGCTCTCTATACTGAAACCTACCCCTCTGGCCCAAGTGAAATGTAAGCTGCTATGGCTAACCAGAAGTGTGGACGGCAGCAGAGGGGAGACACTTGGTAACAAAAAGGCTGGAACTACTGCCTTGTAAAAATAGGACAATGAATTCTAAATTACTTACCAGTTTCAGTTTTTTTTCTTTACTTTCTGAAGCTTCTGCTTCTAGAAGTTCTCGTTCCAGCTTCTCTTCTGCCTTCTTCCACTGAAAACACACAGTTCATTTTAAGACAACAGCCATTCCAACATTTAAAAACAAATCTTTCATCTTGCTGAGTTGATTAAAGCTTGCAATGCCACAGGATAACCAGCTTCTTAGATAGGCCCTTCCCCAATAAAAACAACAACCTGAGAGCATTACCAACAGCAGGAAGTCAGGATGAGAAAAAAAAATAGGAAGATCAATTAAATTCCCTGTAGAACCTCATGAGCGCTCTGAGTACAGAGTAAACACTAATGCCAAGAGCTAACAACAGCAACTAGAAGTGCAGCCACTGCTAGAACAATTTGTTACCAAAACTCATTAAAACAGAACCTGAGAAAGCACAAGTCATACCTTTCTTTGCATTCTAGAAAGATTTTTTCTTTTCTCTTTGTAAGTCATGAACTTTTTCTTTGGTGCAATGTCTTCAGAGTCCTTCTTTAATTCTACTTCCTTAATTCTTAAGTGAAGAAATACTTTTAAGACCTATAGTAAAATAAAGAAAAGATCCAGAACGGAAGAATGGAGAGACTAAGAAATTCTGGATTCCATTCTAAGAAATCCTGGATTCTATTCTTTCTATTTCCTTTATGTTCCTTTCCATTGCTACTGCTTGTTGCTGCTCCCGATCCCTTTCCCAGCACTGTCCATTTCTATCCCTTCCTCTATTTCTCTGTCTCACTTCTACCTCAGCCCCATACCCCACTTTTTAAACCTCTGGCTCAACCTACTTCAAGTCCTTCTGTTCTGCCAGAGTGATGAAATGCTGCGTGTCTGTAGCTAGCACCTGGATCAGCTTTCAGATATTTTTTTTTAAACAAACACATAAAAAATTGTGAAGCACAAAAGAAAGAACCTTACCTCAGGTCTGACATTGTAATTTCTACCCTTCACAAGACCAGAGATGACCTTAACTACACCAAGTGAAGCAAAGCCCAGCTTGTCTTGTTTGAAGAGCTTTTTTACTGCCTCAAAGCACAGTTCAGAAATCTGGAAGGGAATTGAAAAAAAGTTTCTATAAAGCCAATCCAATGACAATAGTGACAGTATTTACTAAGCAAACAAAGTCTATGAAATAGTGAAAAATTTTATTAGAATACTGCAGGATAAAGTTCCGCAATAAATTGTTCTCAGGAAGAACAGGACCTCTTTTCCTGATCCGAAAATCACTTACCATTTTTGATGTATCATTCATGAGTGGAACAATCAGAACAATAATGTTATTGTGGAAGTTAAAGTGGGGTAAGGCCACAAGTAGCTCACACAGACACTTCACTGCAATCTCTGCTAGACCTTTATATGCTTTTAATGAGATTACATTACTTTTCTTCAGCTTCCTTTGTTTCCAATCTGCACAAAAAAGCCATTTTTAGTTATTATTGTGCAAAACGCAGGAGACCCACATATTTATATTTTTAATTTTTGCAGTTTTCTACACATTTATATGAAACAGTACAAGTATGAAAGACAGATTCAGGTAGCAAAATTCATTCAATCACAGGAGACAAACTGTGATGCTGTAAACAATTTTGTTTTTGTTACAAAAATGAAAAGCATTGACTTCACCTTTAATTGTTTGCTCCAGATTTTCCAAGTAAAATTTGTACTGGCTCACAAGGCCTTCTTCAAATTCCCTTAGTTTCTGAGTTTCTTTTTTAACCTGTAAACGTAAGTGAAATTTTATTTGGAGAGCTAAATACTGAAATTAACCAGCATTGCCAAAAAACTACAACAAAAAGAGTTTTTAAATGAGTATCAGGTATCTGAGAATTCATTTCTTCTACCCAGGAATTTCTAGAAATGTATTTAAAGCAACATTTATATAAATGATCTGTGCTTAGAGGGCCTTTCTAAATTAGGCAACTTTATAAAAAGGGCCTGAACTATAATTTATTTTAAAGCTATAAAAAAGCTCTAAAAACAAGTTATCCTACATTTCTTCAGCATATTACTGAACTCATACACAGACACCTGTGCCAGTTAGGTGACAATGCTACATAATTTGCTTTCTTTAGTTTCCTAAATCTGAAATACAACACTCTAAGTCCAAGGTTTATGGTGAAAGTCACACAGGTTTGGTATACTACTCTCATATGCTGTTATTTCCCTCCATTGCCCCCAAAATGCCACCTGTTTACTGAAGGAACTATGTAAAAACCAATGGGTCAAAACAAAAACCTCTTCCCTGCAGAATTTGAGAACTTCCATAAGTACTTGCCACCCTCTCTTCCAAACGGTAAATTTTTACTAAAAGAACCAGAATTAGCATTTGGCATCATTTAAAACAAACTGAACCACTAATGACATTTTATGAAGAAACTTGGTATTTCACCTTGGTAGCTTTTTCTGCTTCAGTCAGAGGACGGATTTTGTAAGAAGGAGCAATATCTTTGAATATCTCCATCAAAGAAACCATGACCAACTTTCGAACGATCACGGCCACATTAGGATCCTGCTCCATCAGCATGGCACGCAATTCTTTCAACTTTTTAATCTAGTTTAGAAAACAGGAAGTCATGGTCAGCTCTCTAGCCTAAAGTACACTTCAGCAAAAGTCAGCAGCAGGAAATAGGTCCCATAATATAATACAAAAGCAAATAACACAGTATTTACTCAGTCTCCACTAAGCACTGCATAATGAACCAAGAAGCACTAGATAACCCCAACAAAAACGTTAAGAATTTTGGGAATGTTCAAGGTACCATGCCATTACAAACGCACATCAAATTACAGGAAAATAATGGTGTATCCTGAAATATGGAGTTTCAGATACAACCTTGAAAGAGCTTAAACAGCTTAAGAGCTTAAATAAGGGTCATGCCCAGAAACAACGTAGTTTGAACAGCAGGTACTGACAATATTATTCCTAAATTCATGTGTATTCACAACCAATTACTTCTGAACAGAGCAGACAGAGTCACCTGGATCTTCAGTGGATTTAAAACCACTGCACCAACCTCTGGCAAAAGCAACATCTGGAACCCCTTGGGAAAAAAGACTGATCTTGTTTCCTTGCTCCTGTGATATATTTTGATGCTTTTACTATTTCTTGGTCACTTTGTTTCCTGATTTAC
Organism: Tinamus guttatus; assembly: GCF_000705375.1. The sequence goes on along the minus strand of NW_010579187.1, from coordinate 314,150 downwards.
TGCACAATACAGGCACATCAAGTAACCACTACGCACATTGTTTTCTGGGTCAGACAGAATGGCAGCTGCTAAAGCAGCAATGTGAATCTTCCTTTCTTGCAGTTTTCTTCTCCTTTGGGCAGCCATTTCCTCAGGAGTGAGAATAGGCAGGGGTTCTTCGTTAGCATCTAGTACAAAGTTTAAGGGTTAGAGAGGAGGGTCACTGGGGAAAGCACTTAAACACTTTATTGCAAACTACAATTCCACATTTCAAAAGGGTACCAGGATAACTGCACCACATGCAGCTCCACAGTAAAAGCTGCTTTAAGGAAAATGACCTTGCTAGAGTTTCTAATAAGCCAGCCATTTTCTCTTGCACCTTAAAATCTTACTCTTGCAAAAAGAAATGGAACAAATCTATTTTGAATCTGAAAAGGTTTTTTGCTAAGCACAGTGATAATATATAAACTCAATATATGATTCCAGCTGTGCCAAGAAACAGCAGTGTCTCACAATTTGCAGCATATTTTTCATCATTCACTTATTTTAAAAATACAAGTCATTTACTTGTCTTTCTGAGGATTAATTTGCTTCAATTTCTGACTTAAAAATGGCAGGGTTAAAACTATGACTGTTACTTGAATGTGACTCTCACTAGAGAGCAAGCTGAAAAGTGAAGTCTAAATTTCCTAGTGTTCTGCTATTTGATATTAAGTAAAAAAAAGACTCTATATACAAAAGCCTCCGTAAATGTGTCCTGAGCTGCATTTCAAAACTATCTCAGAATCTAAAAACAACCCAATCATTTCTCAACTAAGACTAAGATTTTCCTTCTCACTAGCAAAGATGACAAAACCTATATAAAGTTAAAGAAAACACCAATTCCAGACAAAAATCAAAGAAATCTTAAAGACAGGCTGATTCTGAAACCAGTTGTGAAAATTCTATTACCTGGCATTCTAAGAGATGAGAAAAAAAGATCTGACTCTCTGTTATTGGAAGTACCATGACAACCAAATGAACATATTCAAAAGCTACCTAAACAAAATTCACTTGATTAAAAATTTGTTTAAGGAACAGTAATGTACTCTTCAGTTATGTCAGTGATTTGGGAAAAAAAAAGAATAAACAGGATGTTTTATTACCCTCTGCTACCTCCATTTCTTCGGTATCCTCTTCTTCATCCTGCGTAACATTTAGAACTGCAAAGATAGAGTGTCTAATGTCAAGCAGGTAATAATAAATACTTTGGAATTTTAAAAGAATAAATAATATACACCTTGTGTGACACTGCCACTATACTGATTCCAGGATCAGTGTCTTACCTGGCTTTTCCATGGTTTGAGGAATAATGCCACCTTTGTCTTTGATGGGCAGCAGATGAATGAGTTCTTTTTCCGGCTCGGTCTGCATGCGTCTCGGCATCTTCTCATATTTGTCAATCACACTCTCATTTTTTCGCTTCTTGATGTGCACGGGTTCACTGAGCAATACAAGGCAAATTAAATCAATTAACCATCTAACTAGACATGTACCACGTGCGACAATGTATTAGCTGGATTATGCTTCCACAGTTGAAAAGACAAATAACGGACAATCTTATTATGTGGAATATTTCAAAGATGACCATGACAGAACCAGTCACCAGTCTCTCAATCAGTGTTTATGTGGTTCCACACAGAATATTTTAAATAACGACAAAAAACTACTTTTGATCTCCTTTTTAAAGGAAATGTAAATGTGATATGAGCAAAGAAAAATGAGAACTTAATCTTGCAGGTCAAGCTATTTAGTGAATTTATAAAAGATTGTAAATGAGTGTAAACTCGCAACCAAATGGCTTACATTGATTTAGTTAAATGAGTTTATAGAAAAATCTGAGTAAAAGGTGTAACCACTTGCACTGCAGACACATTCCTGAAATGTATTATTTTTGTTGTTAATAACCCCAAAACCAGGAATGCAAAATTTTACTGTGGAAGTGAGCCTTGGGATCACATGCTCTCCCCCTCCTCTGTCATATTACTGCTTTTGATATTGCAAGAGGCAGAGTTTTAAGTCAGCACATTTGAAGACCTCTGGAAACCCTGTGCTGAGCAACTGCTTGGCTTCAGAAAGGAAAATCATACGTATGTGAATCAACTTTGTATCACAGTGAGTCTATCCAGCACACACGACAACTGCCTTGGGCGTGCACTGTAAGGGCAGCTTTGCAGCTCCTGTGCAGATTAAACATTCAGACGGGCCCAAACGCTGAGCAGTGAGCACAAGACCTCTGCACACCTGTGACTGATCTACTATCACTGAAAAAATACACCTGCTGGGCAAACACTGGAAATTCTGTGTTAAAAGGACACCTGGAAAGCCCAGTGCTAGCTGATTTTGAGATGGCTCTCAAATGTAACAGCAAGGGACCAAGGGGCTCTTCAAAGTAAGGCAACAGTGAGCAGATCAGATGAATCCAGGTAATGGCCAATGCCCTTAGAAAATATTATTTCAGGCCCAAATATTAAAAAATGAAAAAAGTAAGTAAAATATAGCCAGGCAACATGACAATCAAAAAGATCTCATCAGAGCCTTAGCAGTTTCCCTAGAAACTAGTTTATGTTATTAGTAACTATAATCACCATTAATAAATTAATTTGCCACAGATTAGGAAAAAAATAGAAAATACACTCCCTCTCTTTTCTCAAAACTAGTGAACAATGAGTTTTACACATTTCAATGTTCAGTTTGAAAAAAAAAAAACGCTCCAAGGAAAACTGAAATTTACAGAGTCAATTTAAAGCACTTTAGAAAGGTCTAGGTATCCAGAATCTGCTCCCACTCACCATGAAAGGCACGTTAGCAATTTTAAAACATGTTACATATTAATCACACAAAGCTGAATTGTTATAAAAACTAGAGATTACAAAAACACTTACTTAGAAGAAAGATCTCTAGTTATAAATGATGCTTTTTGAGCTAGATCTTGCATTAATTTCAAGTCATCTTCATCCATCATGTCCAGTGGAAGAGCATCTTCCTCCTCCTCTTTCTCTTGCTTTTCAACTTTTAGAAGACAACATACACAGATTACTATCCTGTATGTATATTTACAGCCAAAAACCTACTCTAACTATATCTGTCGGGTCATTTTAGACTTTGTTTCAACCCTGATCTCATCAATCTTCACACATGTTGGGCCAAAAAAAAATTATCCCAGAAAACTACCCTGTTATTGACACATACAATGCTGATTATAGTGAACATGGTTTCGCTACCTCTCTCTCTCAGACTTTGTTGCAAGAATGGCTGTTTTGTGTTTTTCGTAACTTTGTTTCTTTAACAAGTAAAACAATTATTTGTGTACCCTACATAATTTTTTAAACAATTTTACAACATAACATAGCAGGATAATAGTAACCCTCATATCTTTGTCTTCACCTACAAATAAAAAGTCCGAGAGATAGATAAATTAACTGCTCATAACAAGCAACCACTTACCAACTGTTTTCTTCTTGTATTCCTCCAGTGGGAAGGGTTTTCTACAGACAGCATCTCTGACAGCCTGCCTTAGCTTCTTTTGCTCTTTCCGATACTTCTTAGCAGCGCTCTGCTGCTTATATTGTTTATTCTTTAGTTTGTTGTCAAGTTTTATCTTACTAGTTCTCAATAACTTACGAAAGCTTGGAACTCGTTTTGTATTTTTTCTCTAGGAAACAAACAGAAAAAAGTACACGTAACTTATATAAGCATAAGTAACAACTCTTTTATTATTAAGCACAATATTCATATGCTTTTAGACACAGAAAAAATAGTCAGAGTGTGTTAAATAAATAGCCAGGGTACAGCTCAGGCACTCCATCTCCTTCCTCCATGATGGTGTCGCTGCTGTGCCGCATGCAGCGAGGTCAGCAACGCCGGTACACCTCTGCAGCCTCAGGAAAACGTCCCAGTGCAGCTCACTCTAACGGGCTTAGCTGTGTGTGCTCCCGCCCCAAACACTCCAGGACAGGCCTGATGCAGGGAAGAGTCCAGGCCACCCTCAGCACCTCTGCACGATGTGGGAGCTGTGAAGGGACTCATGGAGCCGCAGCAGACAGGATAGTAGAGGAGGTAAGGAGAAATCCCAGAGGCACAGAGGAGCACGGGCACACTGGACCACAAAAGGCAGAATGCTGCAGGGAGTACTCAGGATCCTGGAAATAGGCAGTTTACATAATGGGGGAGCATAGGAAGGTACAGAACCAGGGGAAAATAATTTGACCGTAATTTGGCTGTATTGATGAGGGAAGATGCGTCTTCTTAATCAGGTAATGAGTGACCAGGGCTCCCAGGTAGGGAATTTCTGTCAGTTCACCTTTAGCTCACCCGTTCAGATTTGGCTGTTGGGAAAGAGCTGAAGAGACAGAAACAAACCCCAGATATCACCAGTCTGCTCCAGGCCTGAACCTGAAGTTACGAGTTGTTACTGTTATTGCCATCTCCTTGCTAACAAGAGCTCAGATAAAATGCTCGTGTTCAGGCCCTGCAATCCCAAATACTGGCGACTCCAGCATTTATCTGCTTCTAAGGTCAAGTTAAAGTTAATTTAAGGTTCCTGAAAAGAATGATATATGGATAAAACTCCAAAAGAGTCTATCTCATGTTTCTGAAAAACAATTAAAAATATCCATTGGTCAAACACTCCACAGGGCTTTCCAAAGCTGATCCTTGTCACCATCCACATAAAACTAAAAGCCACGACAGCTCTAGCCAGCAGTACCGGCTCCCTGACAGTCCTTTCACACCAGGCTTTTCCTCTCAGTATCCACTGAGGCCCCTGCCTCACGCTCGTTGCTCTAACGAGTGACATGACTGGTACCTGCCCTACCTTGCCCCCTGCCCTGCATCCCTAACAGCTCCCTCGCGTCCCGCAGCCCAACGCCACAGCGCACGCGTTCGCCCGGAGCGACACGGGGCCCGCAAGGAGCGGCCCCTGCCTAGGCGCCCGCCCGGCGCCACGTCCGCCCAGGCCATGTGCGCCCCAAGCCGCCCACGGAGCTGCAGCGGGCCCGAGGCCCTCCTCCACGCCGTCCCGCCCAAACTCGGATGGGCCCC
>NW_010579187.1:269382-309075 GCF_000705375.1 Tinamus guttatus | reverse complement strand
CGGGGCCCTCCTAACGGCCACGAGTCCCTACCAGCCCGGGCAGGCGCCGCGCACACTCGGGCCAGCTTGTGGAGGGACACAGAGATGCCTTTCCTGCAGGCAAACGCTCTCCGCCCGAAGAACCACACACCGCTTCTATTATGAGTTTTATTTACACAGGAATTGTTACTAGTGGTCGTAAAGGAAGGTTTGATCCTTGTATGTACAGATATATACAGAGATTTATACTTGAAAAGTAAGAAAACTGTACAAGTTAACACAAAAATATAAGACAAATTGAATCCAATTAAAGTAGTGAATACATAAGTTAAGAAAAATTTGACATTTAAAGTTCAAATTGTAATGTTATGAGTAATATATATGTAGTTTTGAAACCAGATAGCAATGTAAGTTACATCACACTAGCTTAAATCTTTACCCCAAGTTATTCAGACTCTGCTTTTAAACACCAGACAACTGAGAATCTCCTGCACTTAAAAAGAGGCAATGATAATTGACTTGATTACTACAGAGGGACCAGTTACAAAAACCCACATGTAAGGAATTTATTTACATTACATATTAGCAAAAAGGGACCAAGAGAGTGCAAGTGTTCCTCACCTGCAGTGCTATCCATTTTAAATTTCCAACCTCTACTACTGAAAGTTGTACAGTGCCTTTTTTTAGAATAAATAGAGAATATCTGCTGTGACATGTACTGTACAACATTTCTCACAGTTAAAAGTTGGTAAAGAATTAAGTATGACAATACTATATGCTTTCTGGATTTCAGTATTGCACACTAATAAAAGATAATTAAAATTCTATTCCACATTGAATTTTTCTGAAGTGTATAAGGTGGATGCTCCTTTGCCAATACAAAGCCTGCAGATAGCTTTTATCAATCTCTAGTGTTTACCATTACCTATACATATACCTCTTACTTGAGAATGGCTTAGTGAAGTAAAACATTTGGTGGCAGAACCCGTTCACAAAATACCCACTCCACTTTTAATAAGCTGCACAACTAATACACCAAAACAAAGGCTTAACACCATTCAGTTTGAAAGCTGTACACAACTGAGAATAGCCCTGATCTTACTCCTTTTTAAATTAAAAAACACAAACTTTTTTTTTTGCTCTAACATGTTAGGGCACAATACTTCTGCATTTCCTGAGTTAATTACATTTGCCCAGAATGAAGCTGTAAATTAGAAACAAGCAAATTACAGTACTCCTTCCCAGATCTTCCCACCTTGCACATAACTATACCAAACAACCTTATTTGGTCCTCAATACTTCTAAATGGTTAATTTTGGAGGTAATATTTGTACCAAAGCATTTAGTCTGGATAGCAGTTTTGGGGCCTTAACATTAGCATTTTCCTCACCTTCTCCCCCCCGCCCCCACCAAAAAAAAAGTGCCTTTATGGTATTTGTAAAAAAGTTATGCCTTTTTTTTTTTTTTTTTTAAGTACCAACAGAAGTTATTACAAATGTTTATTGCATTGAGCTGATTTTTAAAGTATTAAATATGAACTCCCCACTTCTGTTTCATAAGCTTTAGTATGCCGTGTGGAACAAATCTTCACACAGAAAAAGCTAATACTGGCAAAAGGCTCAAGATTTCATCAGTTCATTACTTCACTGAGAGCTATGCTAGCTCTCTCATTTCTTACACTCTTTTCTACAGTGGCTTTCCATATAGAAGTAATACAAACTCCTTTTTCATCAAGCGGTTCCCCGTGTTTTCAAATTGACCTAATGTGTAGACATTACGATGATTAGCTTTTCAGTGCTGGGCTATGGTTCTTGTCCCCTTCCTTGTTGTCCTTCATTAGTGAGGCAAACACCTGGAAATGTAAATTATTTAATGAATATAAACAAGCTAATCTAATAGAAAAGGCCAATATTAAGTCACAGTTTCAGCACAGAGACTAATTTCTGAAATGAGACACTAGAGAGGAAGAGTCAGTTAACACTAACTGTTATCAAATCCTATTAGGAAAATCCTTCCTTTATCTTAGCAAATACAGCAATGCAGAATTGATTTCAGGAATAACTGGAGATAGAGAGGCAGACCAGTCCCAAGTACTCCCTCACTTGCTATCCATTCTTCACAACTCAGTTTGCATTAGGAGCTGAGCCAAAGGCAAATCTGACTTCTGCCCAACAAGACTATATCTTGGTAGGAGTTTCTTTTGCAACAACTCTAGTCCTTTGCTATACAGATATTTCTCATCAGAATTTAGATAATTTCAGTAATGGGATAGAGGTGGGAAAAAAGTATGTCAAAAGCCATAAAACTGCATGGACAGAAATTTTATTCAAATGGGTATTGAGAACTCACTTTAGACTCTGCATTTTTGTTCAGTTTCTGGCAGAATTTGGTTTAAAGTGTTCATCTGTCTTGATCTGCACTAGGAACTAGAAATCAGTAATACCAATTCCTTTGGTATTCCTTACCAAATAAGCCAGTTTCAGGGGCAGTTCTGTTTACAAAAAAGCAACCATCTCAATATGAGCTTCTGGTGCATCTCATGCCAGAGGTTAGACCCTGAATACAGCATCTATCCTCACTTTAAAGTCTGACATGCAGCCTAAAGTAGTCATTAAGAGAAGCATCCCATTTAGTGTTCTGAGATTCATAATCAAAAACTCACCTGTGCCCATTTCTTGTTACTATTCTGCATCTGAATAGCTGCAATACAGGTAAAAAGCTTTTCTGATGTAATGTCTTCTGGAAGTTTTGTTAAAAACTGTGCTATATGAATGAAGTCCATCTGTAGAAGAATATCTTCATACAATCGAAGGATTCCTAATCCTGTCCTAAATAAAAATTCTTCCCCATCTCTACAGAAAACATCCCAGACGCGACAGGCCAGATCAAGTGGTAGTGACTTGCTATAGAGTGTAAAAATCCTACAATTAAGGAGAAAAAAAGTGTAATTTTAGCATATTTAAGAAACATGAAATTATCCTCTCCTTTAAATCTAAATTACATTAGCAGATGACAAGTTCTCTCAAGCTTGTCCCCCCCACCCTTAATTTGAAGATCATAGAACCATTATGGTTAGAAAAGGCCTTCAAGATACACAAATCCCCAGCTCTTCAAATCATAACCCCATAAACGTATAATGCTATAGGAAATTCTCCAATTAAAAACAAAGATGCTCAGAAGTTACAAGCATCTTTATATTCAAGTACGATACAATTTACAAGCGCTTATAGAAAGACAAAAACTGTGATATTTAGACTACACAGTAGGCAGAATTTTCAAATACTTTACACAACAGCACTACTTCTGCAACAAATACACCTCTTCATATTCTCTTTAAACAATTAGGGCTCTATCACTCATGAGGTTAATACTGCTACTGTGTGCCTTGCTCTTGCTGAAACTTGCTATCTGATAAGCTGAATCATGTAGAAGTGCTTCATTCCCAAGCAATGGGATGATCTAGCACATTTATTATTTAGTTCTATGCAACTCAATTTGCTCTATTAAAAATATTCAGCCCATACAGCCATCCTGTAACACACACAGATGTGTGCATGCACATATATTTGCACGGACTGTGCATACATGCACTTCTGAGGGAACATTCAGTATTTGTAAGCCCTGCATGCACTTAAAGGGTGTTTGCATTAGTGGTACACAGTTTGGTACTGCTTTAGATGATCCAATAATTTATAATGTTTATCTTATTTCCAAGTTTACCCCTTCTTGAATCAATAACTGTATTTCATTTAGTCTTTACTTCATATGTTTTCCAGAGCTTCCTCTTACATTTTTCAGTAAGATATTGTTCATTTCATCAAATCCCTTATGATCAGTCATAAAACTGCACTTGTTTCTTCACATTACAAATAAATGACTATTACTTATAATGATCTAAAGAAGTCTTCCATGCCTCACTTCTGCCTGAGTATATGCTTCCTTTAACCCCAGCTCAGAATCTTTGAATCCTGCCAGAGGAACTGCAGGTGTATAAAGCAGGCCACAGAAGTTTCACAAGACCTAGAAAGCTCAGGTACACATGCACCAGGTATGTTTTAGTTTGTCTAATCTTCTATTTTCATTGTTGAAAAATCCATAGCAAAAATGGGAATAGTTTCAACAAATATAAGTTTGGTTATACTATACTACGTTCTCTGAACTCACCAGTCTATCAAATATATGTCTGGAGTAAGACTGTATGATTTGAAGTGAAGAAACAATTTAGGAAGGTTTTCTTCAAAGAATACTTCAAAGGCTGCAAAGTATTTCAGCATCTGTGGAGATTAATAAAATACCTTATAAGCAGTCTGAAAAAGAATGGAGTTACAGAAGAGCATAAAACCAATCGAGGGTTGAGGTTCTCAACACAGCATGATGCAACCTTTTACATAAGCGCCATGATGAAAAGTCAAAATAGTGGAATGCGTTCAATGGATTAGTATCTAATCTATAGATGAAGTGCTTTCAATCTTGTCACCACAGGTTAAAGTTCTCCATTATACAAAGGAATAAAAAGGAAGGAAATCACTGAACTCAAATATGCTTTCAGGACAAAAGATGAACATCTTTTGTTAAAGTTCAAGTGTCAAAACCAGAAAACTATGTGCATACCATGCTGTGATCCACTCGGAAAAAGGCCAGCTGGCATGGCTTGTTTAGAAGGTTAGCAAAGGCAATGAAAGCATCTGCCTCTTCCAGATTGAGAATGAGCACAGCAGCAATGAAGGACATCCCTTGTACCTTCAATGGGGGAAAAGCATCAGGCAAACATAGGTAAGTAGGTTCAGTAATTTGTACATCATTGAAGCACAAATACTTAGTCAGCAATATAGCAAATACTATTATATAACATTTCCCAATGAACACAAAACAGCATGGATATCTTTTATGCATGCAGTCATTTAAGAAATCAAGTGTCTCTTCAAATACAAGTTTTAGATGCTTGATGAAAATTCTGGGAGGTCTTATAATTACAAGTCCTTGGGGACTTGGAACGCAAGAAAGTTAAAACCACACAGGCTGAACACAGAGCTCACAGGAAACAGAACTTGGCCTTAACTTTATTGTTAAGATATGGGAAAAACAGACATGGAGAAAGTCACATATGGGACAGTTTAGACCCAGACAAATATGTTGGAATTGAGACAAAACTTTCACAACAGTCAATGCAGATCTTCCCAGTTGCCAAACACTATTTGTTCATACACATAAAACTAGTTTAAGTGGTAGCTACAATGCAAGTTTTACACCTTTCCACAATCACATTATCAGCAACTTCAGTGTCCCATGAAATAACATTGCTCTTGCAGTTATTAACTGATGATCTGAATACTTATTATTCTAAAACATGATTCCACTAATTTGATCTGTAATGATGATTATTTTGCTCTTTTTAGGTACTTATGCTGTCAGTTCCTCACTAAAAGAACGCACACAATACTTCAACAAATAAGGAAGAAAGCATTAATGTGTATCAAAAACAACCCATCAGCTTAGCATTTTTGGGGGACGAAGGGGTGCAGAAATATTATCTTTAACATCAAGCTGACATTAAGAAAAACATAAAATCAGAAATATAGGCTAGCTGAAATTGTTCCATCATCTATTTCTACTGAAAAGAGAGGCCTGCTCATGGAAAAAAATACTTATTTCCTTTTAAAACTCCACCCTGGGAACAAGCAGCCTCATAACTTACAGAGTTTGTTATCTCTCTGAAGGGGTATGGGAATGAGTCCAAACATGAGGTCACAGATAAGCAAATTCAGAATGAGTAAAACATTTAAAAATGAAAAGCCAACTAGATATGATGCAGTCCTAAACATGTCTGACTTGAAGAAACACCCTGGGATATTTAATGCTTTGTCTTATAGACACATCTTTTAAAACTCTTCAAGTACTTTAGCCTAGAAGTGATTCAAAAGATTCTGAAAGGTATTCCTAGCTTCACAAGGAACAAAAAAATCCAGCATCCAGTTACTATTTAATTGCTCCTGTCAGCTGACACCATTAAGATGTTAAGATTTTTACACGTTTAGGTTTTTACTGTACAGTCTTATCTCCACCGAACTCAGATGAGCTGATTAACCTTTGCTATCAAAACAATATCCAATATAGAGTGTGCCTGGATTCTAAGATGTGAAGTAAGTGAAGCAGAGTCACTAAGGTTTAGCAGCAGTTGGAGCAATGCTAGCCTGGACCAGGGCAAGAGCTTAACTGGAAGCCTGCTGGCAGGTCTATAGATAATCTGGATCCACAAGGCCTTATGAACACATCAGTTCAAAAAAATGTCCACAGCAAGCCAGAAAGTGTACTTTGTATTAAAACTCAGCAAGTTTTCAGTTAGCTATATTTAAGAGCTACCATCATTGCAGCCACTATACAATAAGTGACGTTAACTTTTTGATCTTTGAGCAGCATAAAGTTTATAGAACCTAGTTCTACAGTATACTCTGATATATGGCATTTAAGCATCTGTGCCATGCTACAGGTATTTTATCATAAATACTTACATATCCCACATCCGGTCTGTAACATGTATATGCTCCTAAAACACTATGCAGGAGGTCATGATAGGGACCACCCTAATGCAAGGGGAGGAAAAAGGGAGGGGAAAAAAAAGAACTTTTCAAAACTGCTGCATAAATTTAGATAGGTATTAACCAGCAAAAGATGCAGAAGTAATAGTGAACTACTGCTCTGTTCACACCCTGAAAAATACCTTTTTACTGTAAGCACTACCTTTTATGCTGCTAAGATGTTAAAGGAAAAGTAACAGAGCAATAACTCGATATTAAATAATTCTCTGGAAATCAGTATAAAATAGAAACTGAAGATATCTGGTGCAGGGTTGTTTTTTCTCCTTTAAGAGTTGCTGGATGTTTTAACTTTTCATAACAGAAGTCATTACATTACAGTAATACGAGATATATATGCATGTGCACATGTTGTAGGGCACATTTCATTTCAGGAATTCACATATATTAAGACTTCTGCAGAAGTAGTAAGAATATTCTCATTATTAAATGCAAGTAACTTCATAAACATTAATAGGAACTGCATACATGTTTTTTTCCAGAAGAAAAAGCATCATCTCTCATTTACAACTGTCCAAAAAGCAAAACAACTTTGTCATAGTAAGCATCAAAAACAAACAGCCATTTGTTGTTGTATGTGGAAACCAACTAATTTTAGTCATTTAGTTTAATAAACTGCTTCTAAAAAGTATTTGGCATATGGCGAGCCACATTTGCCTGTTTAATGATTCAGAAGTTTAAAGTTGTCATAACTCAAGTCATGAAATTCTCACCTTCTGGAAAATATACAGGGATGGAAATGTGCGTGATATGTCCAGCTTAATTAGCTCCAGGCTGGCCTCACGATCAGCAACAGATGCACCTGCATCTGCAAGCAGAAACACCACTGATAGGTAATCCCACAGACTTCAGAATAAGTCTGCCGTAGGCATAAAGAAACTAAGGAAAAAGGTTACTTAGTTCTTCTAAAATGTATTTCTACACTGCTATAGTTTAAAAGCTACATTAAATACTGCCTACTGATACCTACTGTACATCACTCACTGCATGAAGTGAGGGATTAATCAGTAATTACTGCTTTCATCCACTCTTTCTCGTCAAGTCATACATACATCTTTACATCATTCAGACTTAGAGCAGGTTACCCTTTACATCTGCATAACGCTTTACCAAAGCCCATACTGCTACAGGCCTTTGGAGCAAAGACTTCACATCCCAAGCACTCCAAGTGCTTAAACTAGAGGAGCCAAAAGCTATCCAGGAACTGAAAGGTTGCAGGATTTGATGAACAGGCTCAGAAGGACCAGCTACACTGAAGCCTACAAGGCAGTATTTTTTTACAGCCCTCCTAAAGCTAAGAGATAGACACAGGAAGAGTCAGGAGGAACTGGAACTACCACAGGCCATACTAGAAAAGCTTGTTGAGAAAAAGAAGGCAAATTACAGAGAAACAAAGTACACAATTTAAAATGAAAAGTCCAAGAACTGCTGCTTAATGTCCCACTTTTCTTTCAAAGACTAAGATATGACCAGAACCAAGTTTTTTTTGGTAGCATCCATTTAATCACAATGAGGTTCAAGGAAGATGGAAAGCTACAGAGCACAAGAAACTCTAGATTTATGCAAGAAATTTAGTCCAGTGAATGAGAACAGTCACTGCAGGTTTTCTGAGCAGGTCTAACACATAGCATTTTTGACCAACCAAAATCTTCACTCCAAGGCATAAAAAAATAAAGATTAAGCATAGAAAGTATCTGCTAAACAAAAGTATTAAAGACAGCCTAAGAGAAAAATAACTCAGATCTACTCAAATATGCTAAAGACAGCAGAAGCAATTCATTTTTCAGACTTTGCTGCCAAAGACTCCTAATAAAAACAGTAGGCTGGCTTACTCTTTTTAGGAAATTATGTTTCCTAAAATATCTGACACAACCAGAACATTGCTTCCTCCCATTCATTCTCATCCAGAGCTACCATCACCTTTCTGAAATGACCAAACTCCTTAACCTTCCCCCACTGTCTCCTCCCCTGCACCAAAAAGAAAAAGAACACCCCCCTCTCCACTACACACACAAACCAAAGGACATTCCAAATGTATTTTCCAAGGCTAAGCAGAGAGTCACGTAAATGCACAAGCTTTTACAGTGTCTTAGATGAGTTTCAGACAAGTCACAGATGCAGCCTAAGAAAGACTCAAATAATTTACTGTCAGAGAGGACAGTAAATCAGGACTGACTATAAGGGAAAGCAAACAAAAGTACTTCTTGCGTGACAACGATAATTTTTTTTTTTCCTCAAGAGAGACTAACTCAAGAAACAGTTCTTGGCAGCCGGTACTGACAGTCACATAAGACAGTACCATAAGAAAACAACCGAACAAAAAAGCATTAACAGCACAAAAAGTTAGTATTGGTGACAAGGATATATCCACTATTAAAAGCACATTATTAATGTTATTTTTAGCTGAAAGGACACCAACAGGGGACAATATACCAGTGATAAAATTCCATCATGCATACACTTCCACATTAGGCATAGAATTAAGTGTGGTAAATCTCCATTTAATGAATTTAGGTGGAAAGGGGGTCAGGGATTCAAAATACATAATGAATCACATGCTCTTCACCTTTCAGTTCCACAACCAAAAATCAAAAATAACTTTTTTCCTTTCCCAACATTGTGGAAGGAATATTTCTGCACGAAGTGATCTTTATGTCAGCATACAAATCATTTAAGCGGGGCTAAGCACCTAGATTTTTTTTTTCTTCTTGTTCTTTTTGATCTTTTCTTCATTTCTAATCTGGCTAATTTGGCAGCTCATTTAAAGAAGTTTTGGTCATTTATTTTCTTTTTACCTAATCTATATTTCATTATCTAATTTTCAAGTTAGTGTAGGGCTGGAACTTCAGAAGAAAAACACTGACTTGAAAATGAATTAGTACATACAATACTTTAACATATCTTTATTGATACAGACAATCTTGTTGAGCTTCTCACTCACTGACTTGTTATAAGGAGGAAATCATCCATATGATTTTGAACAAATATTCCTATCACTGCATTACAGACAAACAAAAGATTTTGTTGAGTTGCAAAAACAAGAGTAGGATAATAGGAAGACATCTAGGATCCGGAAGACTTTACCTTCTGCGTCATTCTCTGAACTTGTCTCACTGAAGCTTTTCCATCGTTCCTTAGCCCTAGATAAGAAGATTTCATAGAGTTCTGCCAAAAAATAGGAAGAGATAGGTAACAGAAGCACCCCACGACATTAGAAGCACATGAAGTATACGTTTGGCTTTGTTGCTGTTGCTGGGTTTCATCTTACAGTTAGACAGGAATATATTATAAGGTTACCACTAACTACTAGAATAACAATATACAGTTTGGTACTTCACACTATATTATGCTTTCTTCTGGAGTGAAAATTCAAATCACAAGACAAAAATAAAGAATTAAATGTTGACAATCTTGTCTTAAGTCGTTTGCATTTATATTCTTTTCTGAATAGGTTAGAGGAAACACTTCTAGCTCATCAGAATCATTAGTTGTGAAATATTAATCACTTCACCTCTTCCAAATCACAGTTAAAACTCTCAATTTTTAATCAAAGCTTTTCTTCTGAACAACATTTAAACTCTAATAAAAATGAAATGGTTTACAAGTAGATTGAACCCTATTTCCATAATCTATTCTATATCTATTTCACTGTTAAAAAATACCTCTTTGACCCTCTAACGCAAAGCACAAAAGACAAAAACCCCAAAACCTCAAAAACTCCTGTTTCCCTGACCATGTAATACAGTTATTTAAAAAGCAAGTATGCCCTAATGATTTTTTTTAAATGACCGTCTTAATTTTGCATGAAAATATTATCTGTTAAAGCATACCAGGAGTGATATTCAATTCATTCCCAACCGCAAGACTCCAAACCTTCCCACGTACACTTGGAGGTAACCCCTGCCACCACAGTTCTCGAACTCTTCGGGTAGCACGCCTAAGATGCAGAAAAAAAAAAACAAAAAAAGAAGCAAACTAAAAAAAAATCCAAATCACATTCTCTGAATACATTAAGCAACTTAAAAGCAAGATAACATTTTCCAAATCAAAATTCAGGAATCTCTGGTTATGCTAAAATCCTCTGGCAGAGGAAGACCTGGCACCCATACACACAAAAACAATTAAAATAAAAATAAAAGATCAAAAAAAAAATCATGTTGCTTTAATGTATTATATTACAGCAACAGACTTCTTGACAGAAGAAAATGAAAAAGGCAAGCAAGGTATGTGGCTCTTCTGTTTGCAGAAGAGAAATACATGCCATATGTACCTCATTTACATAACAGAACTTCACTTACATGCCTTCCCAGTTAGGTAGTATTTCATTAACCCAAATCACCATAGCACTAGCAATATTCTCTTCTTGCTTGAAACGCTCTCTCATTATTTTTTTCCTTTTATGTGCTTCTTTAATTTCTGTTAAATATAACACACAAAATCCTGTGTTACTGTATCTAGCAGTTGAATTATTTATCTGATAAATTATCACCTGAAAGATCAAGGTTAAATCACAGTTGTGAGAGCTATTTTCTGTTGACTGCAGGCAAATACCGAATCAATTCTGCAGAAAACCAAAGTTTAAAAAAAAAAAAAAAAAAAAAAAAAAAGGAAAACGGTGGTTATTGCATGCCCTACTTTGAAAAGGGATAGATATGCCCTGTTTGTATTTTGCTTCAATGGTCAAATAGAGAGTTAGTCGCCAGTGGGTAGACCTACTTGGTAAGAAAATACTGAGTTAGTCCACTCTCTAAAAACACAAATTTGTAATATTACACATGCACTTTGCACTGCTCTTAAGTATAATATTTAACTCAATTCTTCTTATAAGAGAAACATATAATGCTTCAAATAAAAGCATTCAAGCAATGTGTTCTGCTATCTTAAAAATTTGGAGCTTTAAATGCTAGAATAAGATCAGTTCTTTCAGCTACCAATAGATCAATTTATCAGAAACTGGAACTTAAGAGTGAGCATAGACTATTAAAACAGATCATTCCCTGAATACTAGAAGGGCAACAGACCCTTATAGAAGTCCTTATAAGTCACATTTTAACAAACTAGTCAAAGACTGACACAGTATAAAACGCTACAGCTGTGTCTAATTAAAGACTAGAACTAGTGGGAGTAGGGAAGTTTGCGTAGGTACAGATGGCCAGGAAAAATATTCCACTGTCTTCATGTTGAACTTTATTACAATTTCCTAGGGAAAAGAAGAATCTTTAAGCAGTCAACTTTACTATACTTCCAGCAGCAGCTGCAGCAAGTCCACTAAGGAAAAAGTCTGAGCATTTTGAATGTTTCCAGCTGATCACATTACACAAGTTTAATAAAAAGAAAACTAAGTTTGCATTTAAAATATACATAAGTTAAACTGACTTCTGAATCTAATTACAGTCATAGAAACAGCAAAGAAACAACCCAAGGATGGAGTTCTGGTTTTATACTGTGTGCATCATATGCTAGTGAGCTGTAAATATCAAGCAAGGTTATCTTTAACATAAAGACTAGATAAGTCAAAATTATTTTTAAGAAGTTATAGTGATTTTTGGTAGTTAACGTACCTCGTTTTTTTGCCTCTGCCACCATTTCATCATATTCTTGTCTGTGGCGTAAAGCCTCCTCCACAGATTTGGCAGGAAGATTTCTGAAAACAAGTTGTTCCTGAATTCAATACACAAATGATATCCTGAACCATTTCAAAATAGGTTTTTACTTAGTCCTCTCCAAGATAAGCTCTAGAGACATAACATTACAGGTCTTTCTGTAACAGTGATAGAAAACTGTCTTTTTTTTTTTTTTAAATAGAACTAGCCAATATTGCTTCAGTTTATTTGTTCTCCTATGGTTTCTCTCTAAAGCAGGAGAGGTACAAGAAACTAGAACTCTGTCCAAAAAAGCCAAGTCCCCATACACACACACGGAAGACACACATATTGGCACATGCAAGATCTCCCAAAATTCTAATTATCCTTTCAATTTATGTGTACAGAAAGCAGAAGATTTTGCTCACACTCAGTCCCTAGTCTCTGAAATTACTAAATTTATTGAATATCTGTAATGACATCTGTGGTTACCCAGAACTTTCTATATCATTAAAAAAACAACACTATAGATATGATATTTCAGAGTTTCAGTTATGAGACCCAGTATATTACCAGGGTCATCTCTACAGGCCACAAGCAACTTTCACTTCCATGCACATCTGCACCTATAAAGGGTATCTACTGAAGCAAAAACAGTTATCAAGATTTGTTAGAAAAGTTAACTGAACTACAAGACTAACTTTACTAAATCAGCCTCGAGGGCAAGAGGTGAGAAGAACTGTGAAATAAAAACCATAGTCTTCAAAGAGTCTCTAGAAAAACCCTTCATAAAGTAAGATTTTCTATCAAAATTATTGTCTTTGATATATTACAGAAACCAGGCTCAACAAAGTGAGACATACCATTTATTTCTTCCAATACAGTGTCACCACATTTAGGCATATCCATACTTAAATCATTAAATATTCCAGCATATCTATGCCTCATTTCTCTTATGAAATTTATGACTGCATATTTTCCATAAGAAGTAAAGTTTTTCACTCATTATAGGTAGTCCATTTAAATTGCCAAAAGAGAAGATAGTTTATTCAAGAAGGATAGACCCAGTTTATGTCTAGAGCTGAAAGTAAGGAAGTTTGTTTTTTTCTTCTCTATAACCTACGTGTCAAACACACACTTTCTTTTATCCCAGTGTACTCACTCCAAAACAAAACAGTACCACAACTTTGGGTCTCAGCCTCTTACCCAAACTCCAGCCTACTTTGATTCAAAATAAATATAAGAGTTTTTGTAGTTTTGATATGCAAGAAAAATGAAGTTCCCCATCTCCTTTTATGCAAGTAGAAAAGATAATTTTCTTAATCTATTTCTGTCAGAATGAGACTGGAATTTATTTTCAAAGATCATATGATACAGCAACACATTATGCACTTAGGATGGTGCTCCAATCTGCAACAAGTGGCAGTGTCGCATTTTTTAAAAGCCTATTTCTGGTAAATTTGATTTTTCAAATTGAAAAAATTTGAAAGAATAGGGTAGTATCAGCAAGGCAGTTAACTCCGTATCTTACTGTCAACCACAGTAAGGGAAACAACACATTTATGAAGTCTTATAGCAGCCTGTATGTCCCTCCCTTCAAGACAGCTGTTTTAGCACTGAATAAGCTAGAGAATCTCTAAGGAATATTCTGTTTTTCATGTTCTCATTGAAATTCAGAGCAAATGCTTAATAGTGTAATCCAAATTTTCTCAAGGTGCAATCCAAAAGCGTTGGCTCTACTTGCTTTCCACATAAGCATATGTTCCTAGCCAGGAGGATCTCCTCTTTCCTTCAAATTACTGAAGGCAAGAGTAATAAAAATACAGACCAAAAATTACAGAATTGCAGAATATCTGGAGTTTCAAGGGACCTCTAGAGATTAGCTAGCCCTTTTAAGCCAAGGAAACAGTTTCACTGAATTCATCATCTTGGACCCAACAGATCATTTAATTGTAGTTGTCAGATACCGTCTGATCACAAATGCTGACTGTTCATTTTATATTTTTGGTGTTTTAAAAGCAATTCCACCCACTCCCTGCCACTACTTACCTACTACTTAAAATGTCTCTTCTGGTAGAACACTCTCCAGCTTTGCTTATGGAACAACTGTTAGTCTTGGGACTTCCCTACTGGTCTAGGAAATTAAAGTTTTCAGAACTGGGGAAAGAGAGGGGAGTGCACACTCAGGCAGCAGGGAAAGCACAGGGAAGAAATCCAAAAAAGTTTTCAAAAAATTCTCCTGATTAAGAGTGCCTGTGACACTGTCAT
The DNA here is from genome assembly GCF_000705375.1 of Tinamus guttatus. The sequence goes on along the minus strand of NW_010579187.1, from coordinate 294,653 downwards.
AGGGCAGGTCTCAGTAAATGATTTTATTATATAGACTAAGTAGTTGTAAACCCTTCTGGAGGTATTTGTTTAGACTATCACATTGGATAGAATAATCAAATGTTATTTTTGAAGAAGAAACCTGAAGATTAGCTCATCATAAGCATAATCCAACAATTAACTGTCCTCTCCTACTCCACAGTAGGATTATACTTACGCTGGTCGATCCTCCAGAATTAGAGCAGTAGTCGAAAGTGGTTCAAATTCTATATTTTTACGCCTTGTTGATGAGGGTGGAGGTTTACACATTCTTCCTGTCCGCGCTTCATATTCCTAAACAAGATTGACAAAAATTAAACATAAACTTTCAGCTTCTCTTCTAATCAGAGAACATATATATTTTAAAAGTATTTTAAAAGTGCTAGAGAAATCATTTAAGATGGCATGGAACTAACATTTCAAGTTAAAGTTACTTAGAGCAAGACAATACAGCTTTTCAGGACTAAGTAAAGATGAATGAGAAAGTAGCTTCATGCATCAGCTTAATCTTTTATCCATTCCAGTTCAACATTAACACCGAGCACTCAAAGATCAGTTACATTTATAAAATCTGCATAAGTATACTTCTAATATTAATTATGAGCAATTATATTTGAGTAATTACCTGTGATGGTGGGGGTGCACTAATCATGCTTTCTTTCCATGTGTTCACGCTTGATGACTTCAGTAACGCCATCAAACCATTATCATCTAGCATACATACCCTGTACTGAGTGCCTGCATATGTATACATTTATTATTACCAATCTCTTTTGCCTCATTTGTTTCTCACATGCAGTCTGTTTGGAAAGGAACACTTAAGAGCTCTCAATACAGAGAGAATACCGGGGAAGAAATACCATTCCTTTTTCCATTGAGTAACCCAATAAAACAGAAATATGAGAATGTCTTTAGGAAAAAGGCTGGCCAGAGCCAGATGAAAACCTCAGATATTAAGTGTTCTCTTATTCAGGCTCTGTCTACTGCCAACTTGCTGGAAAATGCATTCTTGCAGTTTAGCAACTTTTGAAAGGTTATATGTGAGAATATATTCAACTTATTTGCAATCCCAATTCATTCGAGGCTTGTCTTTACACATGAAGACTAAATACTACTTTCCCACAATATTCTTTCACATACTAGAATTCAAAAACAGTATCTTAACAGCTGAAAAGTCATCTTTAAGAGAGCAAATTCAAGGTACTTTAATAACATACTTCCAATGTTCCAAAATCTCTGTTCTTAAGCAGAGCCAAACCCGCTCTAACTCATAATTGCTAAAAGAAAAGTCTTGTTTCTTCCCTATCTGCAGAAAAAGCACAAACATGCACCTTGTAAAGAAAATGTGCAAGAGCAGTAGTGGCATGTGCTATCATCATTAATACACATTCACACAAATAAACTAATTCTTCATAAACGCAATGATTTGAGAGTTAGTCAACTGTTCAGAAATATACAGAACTTAGTTTATTTAAGTGTCCTGGCCAAGAACAACAGGCAAGGCAAATCTCCTAGCACATATTCCTATCCTGAATGATAATTTATCCAAGTTACTTTGAAAACAAAACACATCCAGCATCATTTAACACAATATGGGGTTTTGTTGCAATTTACAGCAGCATAAAAATCCAAAGGCCCTAAATCCATTGAGTATATACACACATTTAAAGCCTAAAGTTATTCCATCCCATCGAAAACCTTAGATATAGATGCATCTCCTACACACTTCATTCTTCAGTCTACCCTAGTGCTATCTCAGTTAGGAAAATGTCCTGCAACAGCTCCCACAGATCAGTTATCTGGCCTCCAGTACTGAAAAACAGGCCCACATCAGAGCACAGTAGCGATGGCATCTAACATCAAGCAGAGGTTTGGAGTGACTTTACACTTTTCCAGCACTTTGCAATAGAAGTCACAAATCAACCTCATTCAGGAGTCAGAAATGAGAAAGTGCAGATGACACCCAGCCTTTTCGACATGCCTACCACCCGATTTGCATGCAAATAAATAAAAAGTACCAAAAGGAGGATGTTAGAACTGACATCACTCACTTTAGTACAAGCAACACATCTGCATGGCACTGATGCCTCTGACTATCATGTATTATAAGAACTAATACACTACTTCTAAAGCAATGAGGAAAAGAGTTCTTCGTAGGGGTTTCTACGAAAGGCTGAACTGTGAATGATTGAACAGCATTTTTGGAAATAGGCAGACTTTACAGGCAGTTCCTTCCTCACCTGTTGCCCTCTGCCAAGAAACAATAAAGCATACGTGCAAGGAAAGAGCGGAGCCTATTAGCAATACCAGAAAGAGTCAAAGAAAGGACCAAAACCGCTCCAAGTTCAGAAACTGTCCTGGCTGCATATTTTCCCAAGATGCCATGTATTGTATCATGGCTTACCTAAAGGAAATGATTCTTGCCCAAGAAGTCTGTTTTCTAAAATTTATTTGAAGCCATCCAGCATGCAAAGAACCCACCAGTTTGGTCAACTAAAACGCACATTAATGTCTGGTACCTCTCCCCACACATTTGTGTTACTGTGCTCAGTAACTCCAATAACCTTACCATGCTTTTGATATAGAATCAATTCTCAACACCAGATGAAAGCTTGAGCTGACACAGAATTTAATTTTACAAGAGGCAAGATAATACTCTTTCTTTAAAGAAAATTCCATTTAAGGCACATGACAACAGCTGAAGTTGCAGGGAACATCCCAGCAGATAAAACAGCCTGCAGCTTGGACTGCAGACTCCAAGACCCATTCAATAGCTGAGTTTTGACTTGTCTGTTGAGGTGAAGTAAGTTTCAAAAGTCAGCAAAGTCCACTACACATCCAAATACAGGAAAGAAATTAACCTCAGCTTAAACCAATAGATTTTATCTGTAATCGCTCATGTTTGACAGATCACTTCCTCACATGTAGAGTCAAGAGGTCACAGGCAGTTCCAGTGATGCACACACTGCTGTTCTGAGCATCATTAAGTAAAATTAGGAATTATGGTGGCTACTCTTACCATACAGAACTTGAATCTTCCTTTAAGCGTTCATTACCAGCTATCAACCTCTATCTCTACCAACACAGAGGCAAAAGACTAGAGGTTTTTATAACACCCCAAAATCGAGCGTCTCTTCCTGCCTCCAAAGGACGGGGTGCGCCAGCCAGACCAGTCGCAGCCGGTTCGGATATAGCCCACAGCGCTGGACTCCATCCGCTGTGGAAGCCGCGCAGGAAGGCCGCAGAGCTGCCCGCAGCTCTGCCGTGTGTCCTGCCCACAGCTCCTTCCAACAGGGCCCGGGCAAACCCGCACGGAGGGAAAGATGCTGCTTCCCCTGACTCCAGTGGGGCAAGGCTCACTGGTCAGATAAGGTATTTCTCTAGATGTGGAAATAATGGTTCAAATTTTGAAGACAAACTTTAATCTTCAGTGCCAATAACTCATACTGCTTTAAAGGAAAAGCAGTACATTTCACAACACTAATAATAAATAATAAAATGAACATGCATCTTGCTGGGTTAAGTTTTGATTTAACCTGGACCAAACCACAAAAGCTGAATTCCTAGAATGGAGTGACATGCATCCTTGAATCACAGACACTGCCAAGGGACTGACAAGTGCCAACTATACCTATTAAAATTACAGACTCAATAATATTTTAAGTATACTAGAAAAAATGGACAATGTTAGGCAACACCATGAACTAACTTATTTTATTTTGCTAAAGTAGATATCAAACAATATTAACAATCTAAACAGCGCACTGATCCCTTGTTCTACTGTTTCTTTTAACATGGTTCAACTCTCCACAAAATCCTGACACTACGACAAGTTTATTCCACCAGTTGCAAGTTTTGCTGAGGAAACAACTTGGTGAATATTTAGGTGAATATTCTGCTGAAGTTTTTAAAACTTTTCCCGTCTAAAGTAAAAAGTGCTTATAGCAAAAAGACTTTACTGAAAAATTCTGGACGTCAAAAACTACATGTCTGCTCAAAAGGCCACCAAGACAGACACAAAGTAACATGTAATATAGGAAGAGGGGAACTTTTCCCCAATAATGTGATATAGGAAGGGGAAAATACTAATCTTAGAACAGTAGGAAAGAACAAGTCCTAAGTATTAAACCCCAAAGACTCTGAGGAAGTTCCTAGGTGAATCTCCCAGCTTTCCAAGGAACATTAGCCACTTGCAGTTGCTGACTTCTCCCTTCAACTGGCTCTCCCACAAGGGGTGCAAGTTTCATGTCTTGTTGCTTACAAAAAAGCATGAAGCCATTGGCTCCTTGATCCAACACAAAAGAGAAGAGTGATCATACCAAGTAACATGAACAACAGGCATCATTTCAACAGCTACTTATACTCCTTTATTTCACAAAAGGAGAGTAAGTTCTAACAAGATGATAGAGTTGCTCTACTCCTGTTTAACCACCAAGGATGGACATTACTCAAAATTCAAAAGAACAAGCACACACAACCAGTTTCAGAAGTGTACAAGCTACAGCATAAGGGAAGTATAATTGCATATAACATGGAAGTTAATAGTTACACTTCACTAGGTTTCCAATTTCATATTTAAATAGTGTGATTAAAAGCATCTGGAGCTCTGAAGCACCAACATTAACAGCTTATGCGACCTGGTAATAGGGAATAAAAGATTCCAAAATATCAATTTTCCAGACCAACACAGTGTTCAAAAACACTATCAATTTTAGCATTTTAACAATTTTTACCAGGGGCACAACAAAAATGGGTAGAACTTGACAGGAATTTACTTCGTCTCCTGCTATTCAAGAACAACCAATATTAATAAACAACGCTACCACTTTTCAAGTTGTTAGTGAGATTCATGTGCAAGGTTATTTCTTTTTTGAACTAATGGTATCTAATGAGTTGATAGTTAGTGCCATAAAATATTCATGCTACTATGAAAATGTGATGTTCTATTTTTAATGAGTGCTATACAGTCCCATGCATGGCATTGAATGCAACTAGAAAAATATTAAATTCCATACCCCTGTGCTTAACAGACTGAGAGCAGATATTGACGCAAGACTGCCAGAACTGTCATCCTAATGAGAAAAACAGAAGCAAAACCTTAGTAATTGAAGAAAGAGACCATTAAAATATAGCAGCATGCAAAATAATTTAAATTTACATGAAGAATACTTATACTCTATGTTTGAAATATGCAGCTGTTTCTCCTTCATCAGCCCCCAAACTAATAAAAACGAAACTTCATACTTGTGCAACTTAGGCATAGATTCCTATCGGATTATTTCTCCATTTCTATTGAAGCTTTACATTTTCTAAATACCTGCATCCAACGGTAGACCTCCTCCTCCTCCATCATAGCACCTTTGGCAAGTGAATGTCAGATTATGCTCACCAGAATGTCCTTCTCTAGCTCACACCAAGCAAAACAGTTACATGTATTACACTAACACTACCTTGGCAGGTACACTGTTAGTGGGAAAGAACAAAACATGATCTATATACAGACATTCCCAAGGTTTTGTTTTCTCTGAAAATTAGTGAACATCCCGCTTTCCTTCAACTCGTTGCAGACTGCATTTCAGTCCCAACTGTATTACCACCCATAAACTAGTTAGCTTTTATCTTGAAAATAAGGAAAACACACACACACACTCTACAAGACAGAACTTGGAAAACATTGGCAGGAAGACAAACACTAACATTCATGTGGAGCTGGTAAGAACTAAGATATATTAATAAAGTATTTGAATTATTCAACTTAAAAATGACAGATATACCCAATCTCTACATAGACCCTTATTTTCTAGGGCAAAATTCAAGGTTAAGAAGGCTGGCAAAGAAAAAGCCATTTTAAACATTACACTAGAGATTTTTAATGCACATGAAAGGAAAGAGAAAATAAAAGTCCTTTATTACGATTTTCATATTATTTCTGAGCACATCTATAAACATCTTGTACCATACGTTTCCAAAGTGGAAAAATGTATGTTAAATTCCTCCCTTGTTATACTATTTTCTCATTTGTACAGCAGTACAGCTTGAGGAAGCTGATAAACTACCTTTAAATTTAGTATCAACATGATCTTATAGTTTAGAGAAAAAAGGGGTGGGGGGGGAAAAAACACCACACACACAGAGTACATGAAAAGCAGCATTATTACCACCTGGAAGGCAACCTTCTTGCTGCATCAATTCCAGAAGAACTAGATTCAGCCCTCCTGAACAGATTCTTCTGTTACACCACAATATTTTAGGTCCCGTATACAAAGAAAGGGGTATTTTTTCCCACTGCGGTCCTAGCAGTTTCATTACCATTTTAGAGACAAGACAATTTTAGAGACAACAGCAAAAACCTGAAGTGTTGGGAAATGTCTTTGATATAGTTTGAAGCAAAACATTTTCATTCTACCTGTGGCATAACATTTTACTGACAGACACAGTTCTGCAGATTCCAGCTTCCACAGGAAAGACTTTAGAAATTCATAAAGGACCTGACAGCTACCACATCTGCAAAAAGTGAAACTACATAACCTTCCCAATGCTTCTAGTAAATAAGCTATTATTCAAATGCTACATGCCCCTTGCAAGACCTACTACTCATACATGCCTGTCGATTTCAAAGGAACATTACCAATGGGTTTTCATCCATATGTACAATACAGACAAAATCCATGTGTCTCCTTTACAGTAGGACGAGGCAAGATGAGCCAGTGTGACCTCTATCTAGGTAAGAATCTGCCCCAGTGCCACTCCTTCACAAAAAAGCTGCCAGCATTGCTTTTACCCATCTCTTCCAGCAATATTCAATGCTCAGATTTATTGACAGTCAGGTCCTACACACTTTCTAAGCATTAAGGAAGAGCATTAGACCCAGTTAAGTTGAAATCACAAAGACTTGAGGGAAAAGTTAATACTCCAAGTTGGAAGGTCCAAGCTGTATGAAAATTGATTCAAAAATGTGTCTGTTCCTCCAAAGAAGAATCTCAGGCAACTCCTGTCCCTGGGAGGCCATGGGAGTTCTGCTGATTCAGTGAATGCCATTTCACCATAAGATTTTAGAGCAGAGATACACATGAGTGAAAATACTGTAAGAGTTTATTAGCCCTCAGGTATGGCATCTTAGATAAGCACATGAGTGATAATCCTGGAAGAGTTAATTAGTCTTCAGGTACAGCATCTTTTTCAAGAATGTTTTCAGGTGTTAGTTGGAAGACATGACCCAATCATCTAACCCATCTCTAACGCTTTCTATTCCATAGATGACAGCTTTTGAAAAATGTTTTTTATTCCACTTTGAAATAAGAAATTCAAAGTCACAGCAAACTTCTTGCTGCCTTTTTTTTTTTTTTTGGTGTGTGGGGGGGAAGGGGCAGCAGAGGAGGGGCAAGGAGGGAAATAGCATTTCATATTTCAGTTCTGTTAGCTCCCACTGGCAGTACTCAACACAGTAAACTCAAAAATGTTGAAATATGTATTTGTAAGGCAAAAGTGAAATATTTACCAAATTCACTTTAATTTGAGCATATTTTAGAAAAAATGTTTTCTAAAAAGCTAGAGATTCAAATCTGCTTTAACAAAAGCAAGAGCTAAACCCAATCTATGATCAAAGTCAGTCTTGAGTATCAGTCTTTAAAAACTCTTTTAAGCACAAAGATGAAATGGAATTTCCATCTCAAAACAGATCTTGCACTTTAATCAATATGTACCGAAGTATTACACACAATCCTACAAAACAGTTTCAACTTTAAATGCTTCTGCATTAAAATAGCTCTTTTCAGTCTGCACATAAAATTGCTTAGGCTGCTGAATTTACCAGACAGCATTAATGATACCTTACTTTTTTTTATAACAGCCAGCTTTATTAGTTGCAGCTGATGAAAAAAGGCACTTCCTGAAACCATCAAGTGCATTTGACATTTAAAATCTTAAGGAGTTGCTATTTTCCCTTTAAAAAGTGAAGGAAGGAAGCCCAGAGGAGGGAGATGTCCAGCAAAAGAGTTGGCCTCAATCACATCCTGCTCGGGCAGCTCCAGCTCCAGCGCGCGCCGGCAGCTGGGGGCTGCAGCTGCCGAGGACTCGCAGCCACTGACCCAGTTTGAGCAACTAGAGCAGCCCACACTGAGCGCACCGAGCGCAGCGCAGCTGCACAGCAGCCTGGCATCCTCTGCAGGGGCCATCCCTGCGCAGCCCTCTGCCAAAGAGGAGTTGGTCTTCCTCCAAAAATGCCTAAAAGCTCCCAAAGAAATAGTATAAGGTGATATTCATTAGACTTTCTCTGAAGGCAGGACCCACTATTGTCTAAGAAGTATCTAGAGCAGCATCTCAAATTAAACACTGGACTTCTTTGTAGAGACAAATACAGCTCTGTCTAGTTGAAAGAACAGCTGCCTGGGAGCAACAAATATTTATTTTCATTAAAATGAAATTGATGTACTGTGTCACCCTCACTAGAGCAGAGGGGTAACAAAAGGGACTGCAGGAGCAAGGATGGAAATAGGGAAATTTAATATTCACAATACTTAATGAGGTACATCACTTACCAAATAGCAGCACTGAGCACAATAGTTTAAGTTTTTCAAAAGCTGGAAGAACTCTACTGCTTCAAAAAATTTTAAACAGAGGACTTAGTTTAAACACAAGATTCTTGGGGAAATAAGTTTCCTACTACAAAATAAGTTTTAGCTTGTCTGAGGAAGACACCAAAAAAAATCAGTACTATGTTTCACTTCTATAATATCTTCCATAGGCTACAGTTCAAGGTGTTTATACTGGATTACCAAGCAGGACTATGACAAACCACTTCCATACAACTGTGACTGGCAGTACTGTGGCCTAAACTGGAGGAGGAAGGCTAGTGAGCCTAATCCATAAAGGGGGAGTAACAAAAAGCACGCAAAAGTGAGGATTCTGTGCCTCTGTAATAACTCTGTACAGTGAGTTATTCAAAAGAGATATTTCAGTAAATGGAACCAAACTAAAATATTTGGATTCAGATCAAATTGACCTTGTTTTACCTGCCCCTCTAGCCCTCTTCCCAGAGGGGATGTCACATGGAAAACTAGGTAAATCCTTTTACAAGAACCCTGAGCAGGATGTGTTAAAGTAATAACAGCATACTAATTCCAAAATATCACATAGCAAACCCAAAAATCTTTATGTTGGTTAGTTTAACCTTAACACAGAATGCAAAGTCCCTCTGACTGTATGGATCTATTCATATAGTAGGATATGCATCTTTTGCTAATCTATTAACAGGTGAGCCCTTTAAAGTTTGCAGTATTGCCAGAAAACTTTGACTAGGACACCACTCTTCAAGACTCCTATTCTTGAGTTTCATGGAATTACAGAATGGTTGAGCTTGGAAGGGACCTCTAGAGATGTCGCAATTTAGATTTCCTGCAAAAGGGCTTCTTACAAGACCTCATCCTTTATTTGAGGGATGCTGACAATACCAGGTGCATGTGCACTCTCCAGAGCTGCCCATGGGCATCAGCATGTTCAACCATGGAGACACCCACCGCACCTGTTCGGGAGCAGCAACATTTATTGCTTATGGTGAACTGCTGCCAACACATTCAGAGGTGGCTTGTCTGCAGCTTAAGTCTGTTCTAGCTGAACTAAACTCAGAACCTCCTTCCACACAGCAGATGGGTTAGTAGCCATCACCAGCCACAGATGAGATGGAAAAAAGACAAGATTTGGTCATTTTCCTCATTCGACTTCAGATTTACAGATACAATGTGGAAGTTTGTAGAGATCTTCCATGTAGGATACAATATATTCTGTAAGAATCACAGGTAGTTGTGAATAGCAGTAGTTAGTCTTAATATTTATATCTATATCTTAAACGACTTACGATTGCAATCTTGCCTAAACTCACTTTAGTTGAATCTCCTGCTCAGCAAGGATTTTTAGTTTGAGGACTCTAGTCAACCTTTCTAAAGTAGAGATTCATTATTGAGGATTTGTGGAAAACTGTAACACACTTCTTGCACACTATGCAAGAAAACATCTCCAAACAAATTTGGAGATGTTGCGTCACCTCTCCAAATTTAAGGGAAAAAATCTAATATTTTTAGATTCTGTTCAGAGTATGCAGTCAATCTGAATCCCCTTTGATAACTGTATATCTTAGAACATGTAGTGATGTATGCCTTACCTAAATCAGAAGCTATTATTAACTAATTATAATTCACATATTACTCAGATTATAAAAATGAAAAAGTAACCCTGATTTGACAGCCAGTGCAGCACAGGGCATATAACTAATGGCTAGTACAAATTCAACAATGTTTAAAGAAACATGGAAACATGCAGTTTTAATATATTCTCTTTTCTGTCACTTTTTCTGCCACTGTTAAAAACAGGAACACTACATTTTTAAAAGGAAAATAATCAGAGACAACAGGAGAAAACAATAAAAATATTTTCACAGATTATGATTTGTCTCTGGAACAAACACTTTCATTACTAGGAAAAGGGAAGCAGATAATTTTAAGTGATGTGCATACACTCCATTCCTCAGGAGCAAAGAGACATCTGTGTTTTCACAACACAGAGCCAACAGCATTCACCAGCAAGTAAACTAAGAACACTCCCGCAAAAGCATTTAAATAAAGGAAAATTGTATCTGAAAGTGTATTGAAAAAGATCAGTTTACTTCAGAGTCAGTAGCACTTGCTATAATCTCACAGAGTTTTCTTACTTTCCTACAACATTTCACTTTATGATGTGTCCCATTACATGGAAGCCCATCAAAAAGATCATTTTTCACTTTAGTAGCTTCCAACAGGCCCCCTTTGCCGTAAAGCTCTTTCTAGACAATTGACTGAACTCAGCTTCATCCATAGCCTTTTGCACCTAACAAATACATCAGCTAATGAGCAGCTGCAAGGAGACACAGACACAACAACTCTCAAGGGACTCAAAGACTTACACAAGGCAAACATTCCTTATGCCAGCATGTGTTTCAACTTCACAAGTTAATGATACATTAACATAGCTAAGTTCATCAGTTATTCATCTTGGAAGGCTATGCAGCTTTATTAATGATATGTTGGCACATTAAAGACATATTCTACAGAAATGAACGTACAGACTTGATAAAGTAGCACAACTTATCAGGTGAAGAAAAACATAATTACTTTTCTATGATACATGAGTAGTAACTCCAGAAGCAATTTCAACTTAGAGCATTATAACTATTTTCAGGTATAATTATACTTGGAATTATACCTGAAATAAGACCAAAAATCTAAATGAAATGTGATTATGTTCCATAATTCTTAGCAGTTTGTCACAAGCCAAAAAGTAAGGACTTCAGGAAGATGAGTTAGCTCTAAAGAAAAAACAAACAACAAGCACACAATGGTTTTATAAGACTAGAACATAAAAGAATGGTTTAGTGGAACAAATGTTTTCTGAATGAAAGTTTAGAGAAGTATAAATATGGTTTTATTCCACAAACAGACAAGACCAATTCCAAAAATCTCAAAATTAAAGACTAAAACATCTCACAATCACTTAACCAAAGATCACATCACACCATGTTAAAATATGACAAAAATCTTCATCTTTTTCATCCAAACTGTTTAAACACTTCTTGTACAAGTATCAACTTTTTTTCGTAAGCACTGAATGTACTGAAGATTGTACTAGATAACCACACAAGCTCAAAATCCCTCTCCTTGGAAGCTTCTATTCTTTAGACAAAAGCCCAAAGAGCCCTCCCAGGCTCTCTATGGAGAGACAGAGATTCCTGCAGCAGAGATTTGTAATATCTATGCATTCACTTTCTGAAGTTTTATACCTAGAATCATGTAATGTTTACTCACCTGCTGGATTAGTTTGGAATCCTTCTGCAGATTTTCCCTGGGTGGGACTTTTCCAAACAGCTTCCAACCAGGAGCACTTTGGACAGCAGGTTTGAGTTCCTTTGTCCTTTTAGTGAAAAAGTTTCTGAAAAGAGAGAAGTGTTGCTCTGTTTGGTTTTAATTATAAGCATATAAACAGTGTTACTCCAACCTATTTACGTTTACATCAAGTGCACCACTGTAAATGTTCACTGCTCAGCAAAATACATATTTTACCTAGTTCTCCCTCACTCATAAAAAGGTTAATTTGAGGTAGCATTCATTCCATGTGCTTTGATGTCAATACATTCATTCTTAGCATTCCATTTTACCTCTGACTTCTAAGCCACTTAACTGTGTTTAACATCAAAATTCATTTAATAATATCAGACACTTTCTTTAATACGTTAGTGACATTCAGCAGCTCTTAAACACTTTTGTTTGGCATTTATTTTAGTATATCTTATCGTGGAGATATCTGGAACCTGAAAAAGGTATAAACCTGAAAAGGCTTATAAAATAAAAATCAAAAAACTGCTATTTTCACTAGCATTTTTGACAAGTTTCATAACAGACTGGAAAACAGAGCTCAGTTTAGCAGACACCCTTTGCCAGTGCCTAAGGCAATTACACTTGCTCAGGCAGATGACTGCATTGCTCAATTATTTCTTCGAAAGCCAACCATCACGAGGTCACATCAGCAACCATTTGTCTAGATGCACGCCTGTACTACTTGACCTGGACCAAAAGTTCCCACAGAGCATATTATGTATCAATGCTTTGAAAATAATACATTTATTTTGACTACTAGAAAGTTACTATCCAGAAATTTAGGTATAAGTGCAGGGATCAGGTAGAAGTACCCTGTAGGCTTAGGATGCTTCCATGCTCACACTGAGCATACAGAACACTAGACCCCCCTGCAGAGACTCACATAAGCTACCAGACTTCAACATTACTTCATGGAGCATTCCTTCAGAATCATTGTACTAACATGCTAACTTTGTACTTTCACACTCATAACACTTTAGTCGTCCAGGAGGAAGCTCCCAAATTCTTCACTTAAAGCATTTTCTTTATTCTGAAGTACACTTCCTTCTCAGGTGGTCTGTATTCATATCTGTGCATAGCAATTACCTTCTGGCTTTACCCAGATAGAAGCAGCATGCTCCAACAACTGTAATCTGCCTGAAAAGTGTTCAGCCACTCAAATTCCAGCACTGTCAAGGTTTCAAATCATGAAGTAGGGCTTTATAATTAGGAACAGACAGTGTTTGTAAAACACAGTACAATTTTCAAAGACAAACCTTATCTTTTCAGTTCCCACAATGTCTTACAAATGCCTCTGTGATAAAAGCCCCTTCTGTGCAACCTTGCCTGAATGGGCTCTACACTTGTGTGTGTAGCAAAATACATAGCTACCAGAGAAGAGCAAACTGGAGAGAAAAAAACATACTGAGAGGTAACATGTGAAAGTCCTCAGGAACCTACAGGCCCAAGACTACAGTCCTGGAGAAGCCATAAGAACTGACAAACTCTGAAGACCAGGACCTGGCTGAATGCACCTGAGGCCATCGTGTTGCACACACTACTGCCATTAACAACATGGTATAATTCAGACCACTTTCAAGGTGGTGGCTGCTATATGCAGACAAAGGCTACAGGATTTTATGCACATCTGATTAAAGAGACAGTCCCTGGGGAACTTCCTAAACACCCACCTAGAAGTCACTAGTGCCTCAAGTCCAACCTTATGTTTCTGAGGGAGCAGCTGAGGTTGCCCTCCCAGCTGTTGTCCCAACCCAGAACTGCACAGGGACATATTGAGAACTGTGTGCTGTACAGGTACCTGCTATTAACAGAATCAAGCTATTGCCATTAGGAACAGCACGTGTTCTAGGAAGCACTGGTTACGCTCTCCATCTCCCCCCATTCAAGGCTCTCTGAGGAGACCTGACCTGTGGCCACCCGCTAGGCACAACACAGTACAAGCACCTGGGCGCCCACACAGCAGCAAGGGGGCAGGACTGATCAGAGAGCCACCACACAAGGACTCTAAAAGACACTTTCCTCAATCATCCCAACCCAGGCTGTATGACCTTAGTGGATGAACAGCTCCAGCCATATGAATAATAAAATAACCCGTACAAGATGGAAAAGCATGCTAATATAGAGAACAGACCCTCGTTTCACAAGTGCAGGACAGTTTTCATAGTGCCCTACACTGCATGCAAGAGGAAAAGAAAGGGTTTAGAAATGCACTGCGGTCCTAACTGTTCGGTTAGCAATTCCACAGCTTCTTAGAGCTTTTGCTAGTACTGAGATCACGTGTATTTTCATTTTGTGTGTGTAAGGGGGCAGGAAGAAAGTTCGTTTTTTTCCTGTTTACTTAACGCTTTCTAGTATACGTCCCTGCTCTTTCAAGCCTCTAATAGCAGTTTTGACTTAGTGAACTAAGTTGAAGATCTTTTGCTTGTTCAGAAGTGCCTGAAGTTGACACACCGGGGGAGGAAACCAACACTCAGACAAGAAGTTCTAAGGTATTTTTAAGTTAAGTTCAACTTAATTTAAGAAATTAATTCACAGCAGGATAAAACCCAACTTTTTAGTGAGCAATTAGTAGATTTAGCCTGGGTGCAAATGCCTCTTTCACATGATCACTGCAAATCACTACAGCTGCTCATACTTTACTACAGCCTTGCCCTCAAGTCTGAACTACTGCAGTGGCTGAATTTGAACTTACTGGAAATAGGTTTTCAGAAACAGGTATGCAAGAAGAAACATTAAGGGAAATACAAAATAGCTCCCGTGTCCTGCCTACACGCACTGCAATAGCCACCTGGGCTCTGCACATGCCAGCATCACCTGGCCTCACTGCTGGTAGCACCTGGGGAAGCTGCAATACACACGGCTGAGCCCAAATGCAACTGGGTGCCCTGCCAGAGCTGCTTCGTGATTAAACCAAAAGGCTGGTAGATTAAAAAGGAAGAACAGCATAAACATACAGAACATGCTTTAAATTACATTTCTGTACAAAAGCTAAACAGCATACCTAGTATGCCCAAGGCTCTTCAGAGCTTTTTCTTTATTACAATCACAACGTTAACACAAGCCTTTCAGAAATTAATCCTCTTAAAAAAAATTCTTTAGCATAGTGAAATAAACACGAGCTTATCTGCTTTTAGGAACATGCAAGACAAAAGATATATTTTCACTCTTGTTTAGTGGTAAATACTTAAAGTTTGTTTCTTCTGAAAGTAGGAAATCAGGTCAGGTTTTGTTATCAATCACAAGAATAAACTTCATGTAGGAATTCTAATCCAAGAAAATTATGGAAGGTTTACAAATAAGCTTTCCATAATCAGGATGGAAGGACACTATTTCAGCAAGCTGTTTTGGCAGTTAATGCAGCACCACCTTTTCTAATGTGTCACTGACAACAATAAAGCCTTACAAGAGCCATGGCCTTTTAATTAACAGCATCTGTGCCTGCTTACAAAGTACATTCACTGAAATGCAGGAAATATACTGGATTTGATACATACAATGTCACTACTGAGAATATTCATAAATTTCACTGATCCTGAGAAAAGAAACCTAGAAATTAGCTAATTTAGTACTTAGGATTAATATCCACTTGAAAACTTCAGTTTCTTAGAAATAACTGATCATTAAAGCTCACTTCATAATGCTTTCTGTTACAAGGACTTATCAGAGGGGGGATACTAAACTCATTCGCCAAATTAAAACTTTCGTTTACAGAAGTCCCGTAAAAAAGTTGCACATTTTTCCCACTAGCTCTCCATAATCACACTAGAAGGCATAGGTGGATTGACATGCATGAAAAGGAACAACATTAAGTCACAGGAATAAGCCACTATCACACGCCATGAAACCTATTGCTAGCACTGCTTGCATTACTAAAAACCTACTGGCTTTCATGATCAATCAGCTAATAAAGTCATAGTAGCAAGAAGTGGCAGTTTTCTTGCTTATTTAACAATATCGCTCCAAATATCCCAGCTTTGCACTGCTGCATGAGTGCCACTATTTCAAAAAACAATTCCAAGTTGCTGGCCATTTCCACAGCATTAAGATGAAGTTCTAGTAGTATAATTGCTAGCCTAGCCACTGCTTTTGCTTCTCAAATTGCTCTTATGATTGTTTGTTTCTGATGTTGCTGAGATATACCACTATAGTAATATGTACACATAAACACAGTTCTTGCATGTATAGCTTACTCTACATTGTTAGAGTACATTTAATGCAATTGCCTAGGAAAAAAAAAAAAGTAACTGTTTGGCCAGAGAATCTGACAAAGCTGTTTCAATAAAATTTAACAAGGGAACAGCAACCTCAAAGATAATTGCACCAAATCAGTTACCAAAAATAAGATACCAAAGCATACAGGTATCCTGGGAGGCATTTTGCCATTCCCACTGAAGGGGAGGTTGCAGCATGATCCTATTTCTTAGGAAATATTGAGGCTCACGTTAATATAACTGCACCTTGAAACGAAAGTTCACTGGTTCTGCTCCTTACAGAGCTATTACTTATCTAAGCACCAATTTCGAGCAGTCAACGAAGATCCAAGTTTGCACCTAAGCTATTTAAAACGGTTATCAGCATGAAGCATTTTAAAATAAGCCTCCCTTTCTCAAGCCTGTTAACCCTGCAATACTGAGAACTAGCAGAATCGAGCAGGATCATCTACTGAAACAAGGGCACGGTCTCAGAAGAGAGCATAAAACATATTAGCAATACTACTGCTACACTCCATCAGTCAAGCATGTTTCCTTACAGTTCACTTTAATATAGAGAGAAACTTAACCCCAAATACGCTGCATCGTGTTACACAATAAAACCAGCAGGCAACTACTATCACGCACTCTTGAATGCTAAGCTTGGAGCCTGGCACTCAGCACAAAAAAACATGAACTTTTCCAAGCAAAATACTTAGAGATAGCAGTTATCCAAGGGAAAAAAATACATATTAACCCTATGCTTAAATTAGAGAAAAATCATCTTGCTTTCAGAATAAAGGTTTATTTCCCTTGCAGGGTAGCTTTGACCTTGTTTGAAATGTTTACTCATTAATCTACAAATAAAGCAGTTCCATCAAGTGACCTGTTAAGTTTTGCCAGAGTATTAGAAGTATTTTTAGAAAAAAAAAAATCTTTGTTGTTAAAAGATTGTTTATCTTTCACTTGCATAACCTCATTTTCAATCAATACTCATTTCTCCTCATTGTGCTCATCCTTAAGACCTGCAAAAGGAAGGAAACAGTGAAAAAACTCAAAAACTACAAAACCAACAAAAAAACTAACACCAACTTCAAGTGCAATATCCCCAGCAGTACATAGTAGGTTGCCATGAGTGCAAACCAGACACGCTAAAGTACTAGCAAAAGCTGAAGTTAAACAGGGTTAAAAATGAGCAAGAGAGGGAAAAATAAGCAAAAAAGAGGAAGGACCAACTAAAGCCAAACCTGGAAGAAACTGATTTGGAATCTCCTACAATAAAGCAGCGTAAGAGCTGAACAAGCTCTGAAACCTCAGGCAAGACCCTAAAGAGTCTGAAACAGAAAAATAAGGCAGCACTGTTTGTCAAAGCGATACCAAGAAGCAACACCTGATTAGAAAGATCTTCCCTCCCTATTTAAGCTTTTTCTTACAAAAAGATTTCCCAAGCACACAAAAGCAGTATATGCTTGAAAGTTCTGCTAGCTAAAAAACAACTGACAAGAAAACTACTTATGTACCCCAAACTGCTATCCTAGAGAACTGTGTAAATCAGGAGGACTTAGAAAGGCTCTAACCCATAAATTGTTAAAGGTTTATTTTTACTGGCATAGCAAAACAAACAAAAAGCAACACACACACACCATTTTGCCTTAAACCTGCACTTCCAGAGCACTGGATGCAAACTCCGAAACCCCCTGCAGGCCTGCAATTTCCTATTCCTTCATCACTATATAAAAATTGCTTTATAATACAGTAAGATTAATATGACTGTGCTTTAGCAGGTATAAAATGCATAAGCTGCTTTAAAAAGCACACCAGAACCTTGTTCTTCATATGCAAGTTTTGTCCATTCTAGGTTTCACGTGCAACAAAATGGAATAGCAGAAAAACATTGCCTGATTATAGACAATTAGTTTCCAGGCTTTTGAATAGACTTTTCATAATTTGTATAGAGAAACACATGTAGCTCAACTCTAAGCATAAACAATGAATCATTAAAAGGAAACAAGACCTTTTTGCTTGACACTTAAAAGCTTTCAGAGCAACAGAAATAAGATTTTGTTCATATAAAGTGGTTTAAACTGTTTCTACAGAGTACAAAATTTGTAGGGACTCATGCATTCAAAAAACTACAGTAGATGTTCAGGACATACACGTGAACAACACTCAGTTTTCAGATCAACTGATAGTTTGTCACTGCTTGTCCCTCATTTCCTACTTGAATTATAGTCATTACCAAAAAGCTACTTTCTCACCTACACATGCCCAGATGTTCAGGTTTTCCAGATATAATCAATAATACGAGAAAAGTTATATGAACAGAAAAACATCAAGAGTAATCATTGCCTAATTCATACTTTTCCACTAATCATTTATTCTCAGATTTTGGTCTTATTCTGTACACAGTGTTCATAAATAAACATGCAAGTGTTTTCAGGTTTAGCTTTAAAAAAAAACTTAACATGAGGATTTACAACATAGCAACACACTGATTAAAAATTACAATTTTACACTAATTCTAAGTTACAAGTTTCAATAATGTAGAATAGCATCAGCCCATTTTGACTGAAGGCATTAGTTTCATGCTTACTTTTAAGAATAAATTTGTAAAACCAAACTTTGTGCCAAGCTATTATCACCTTCATACTTAACCAGGCAATTCAACTGCTACTTAAACACTATACAAAACAGCATAGCCAAACTTCAGCAGCCACCAAGAGCATTTTATCTGTAGAATCCAACCCAAAATCCTAGGTCACAGAGCTCCAAGTGCAGCACTATCACTCAAGCTAAAAATGTTATCCTGCTTCTTGCAAGGATAGAAGTCTTGACCATGCAAAGCCACAAGCAGGTAAGCTGCAACAGACTTGGAACAAAGCAGTGCTAGAGGAATAAAATAAATAAAATACATGTTGGCAGAGCTTTAACAACACAGTTAAGGGTAAGGGAAGTGCATTTCTCTTCCTTGTACCAGAAACACACTCCCTCTGCTGCATTGATTCTGGGAATACCCAAATATTGCAAACCCATTCAAATCACTAATCCAGAAGCAAAACATCCGGGTTTATCCTGCAGCTGCTCAAGAGATGGAGCAAGCACCAAGAGCAATGAGAGAGGCATTCCTCCTGCTTCCCAATAACAGCTAGCTCTTAAATCAGTTTGAGATGTCTCATGAAAGTACAACTGTTCCATCAGTGACTCACTTCCAGTCAAAGAGAAGTTATCAGCATTATTTATCAACCATCATACTGCAGCCCAAATGTCCCAGATGAGGAACAAACTCAAGACAGACCAGAAAGATTTACAGCCTTTGTCAGTCTCAGTTCTGAGTTCAAACACGGGGTGGAATTTTATTTTGAAAATTGCCCCCGCAGTTTCAATGTTCTATTTGAGCCAACTTGGATTAAACCTTAGTTAATATTTTTCCACCTTCAGTTCCCAGACTGGGCATCTGCCAATTAGCACATTGTGTAATATCCAGTTATGCTGCTCAAGTGCTGCAAGTTACAGTAACTAGTTAATATATCTGGCATGTGCTGTGGTTAGCAACTCATGATAAAGTTATCCATATTCAAAGATAAATTGCACGAGCACTACAAAATGCAGGAGCTGTCATACGGTTGATATCAATACACAAGAGTTTGACTCTTCCCAGTTCTGCCTGACAATTTGATATTTTAGCAAGTGAAGAAGAAACTCCTCTCCTTACTACCCAGCTACCTACAGAATTTGAGGAACAGTACCCAACATGGAAACAGCAGTAAGACTGACAAGGATCCTGCCCTAAAAGTGGCATTAGACAACTGAAGTAACTCAGAACTAAGCTTTGCTGGAACCAGGACCTGGAATAGAGCTGGCCTCAGTGATGAGATTTGATGCCCTTGCAGCACAAGGCGGACATGAGTACACTACCTTTTTCCCATAGCAGTAATTTTCCTCAGTAACCACACAAGTCCTCAATGATGGCAGAGCAGCAGCAAGTCTGTTTTGCTGTGGTTTCAGTAGAGGCAGAAAGGCTAGAGAGGTTTTGTTGGTGTTGTCTCCATCTCACATCTGTTCTCTTTTACTTCTGCTCTAGCCATTCACTTAGTTGGCCTATTCCTACAACAGACCTTCAGCCAGGTTGCTTAGGTCAGCAGAACTCCCCCAGATACAAGGCAGCAGATTTTTATTATGCTACCTGATAGCAGAAACTCTTGGGAGCACATTGGGGGGGCGGGGAATTGTTCTTAGCTAAAGGAGCATCAGCTCCTTTAGGGAGCTGGGAAAAATCTGGTGGCAGAGCAGGAGAAGAAACCCAGGTTTCTTCTTCCCACAGGCTACAAAGATTATTTTCAGTCTGGAGGTAAGACAGGAGGATATGACTTTACAAGAACACAAGGCGTGGTGTTTAGCTGCCGGAAGTTCTAAAAAATAAACACACACACCTAAGAGCAAAGCTAATGAAGCCTTTTTTATTGTTACTAATTCAATTCAAAACCACTCATCCACCCCTCACCCTGTTACCAGGCCAGCAGCAGAGAGCTCTGCTAGCAGCCTGCCCAGCTACCTGGCTGCAGCATTAGAGAGATCAGGCACTGACTAGGTAAGTGTCACTCCTTTAGGAAGCACACTCCAGTCATCACTATTAAGACATTTGAAGTACTGACTATCTACTATTCCAAGTTTTTTCCTAGCTGTTCAACTAACCAGACCAAAAATGGATAAAAGAAAGCAAGAAAGAGCTGTACATCTGAAACATCTGACAAAAATAACCTTAAATTCCTTTTCATTCTTAGACAATTAAGACAAAATATCCCAATGGTTGGTTATCAGTCAGAAAAAAGTTAACAGCCTCAGAAAGCTACTTCCTTATAGGAAAGCTGGGATTAGTGACCTTTTTCTGGCTCTTTTCCATTTAAAAATTCCCCCTTTGGTCACAGGCCATCCAGTAGAAGAGCGTTCCCATTTGCTTTGTAACACTACTACATTTTGAGTCTTAAAGAAGCTCTGTGACAAGACAAGCAGAACAAAACAAGGAAGGAAAGGGGCCTTCTGAGATGCCAGGAGGAAAGGCTTTCAGGTTAAATGAAAGAGTCTATAAAACACTTTTTAGCTAAACAGCCTGACAACATCAACAATATGTTAAAGTGTCTATTTCAGATGCTTGGCTTAAAGCAAACTACCACTCTCGCCTAAGAAACAACTTCAGAAAAAAATCCTATTAGAATAGGTTTTCCAGCACCAATATAAAGTATTACACTGCATACCAAGGAGAACAGAGAAATTAGGATTTGGGATAGTTTAAACTGATGCAGATTACACCTACAGCACTAAGCTTTTAGAAGGAGGAAGATAACAAGACTAGTGTGATACAGATTTAATCTGCTATGGTGGAATCTGCACTTCCAACAGAACCTCAAATGTCACCATTTTAATATTAAATATTATATCACTGCAGTGCCATCTCCTTAAGTAGTAAAAGCTAAAATTAGCCAAAAACCTAACTACTAACCTGCCAAGGAAACAATAACAGCATTAGGAATAGAGAGATTGCAGAGAAACAGAGACATTTTTATGAATAGAAAAAAATACAATTTTAATAAAATTTTATACACACAGTTATTAAAGAAGTTGGGAACTACAGAGAAATAGCTGGAGTTTTGTTTTTAATGTTTACTATAGCTGGTTTTACTTTGGAGTTAATATTTACTTAAGTTGCAATTATAGCCATTATACATACAACAAAGCCAGAAACTGGTCATGTCAGCACAACTTGGTAAAACAGATCATTCTTAGTGAACAGGATATGAAGAATATTCAGAGAAGTTCTTTATTTTTGATAACATGAATGCTTTTTCTTCTTTGTATCAAGTCATTACGCCTCTTAAATCTATGAAAAAGAACACTGTTTGAGTAAATGACTAGTTAGTGACTCCTGCAAGATCTAGGTCTGGGAACTTTTGCCTACTTTCTCCAGAGCTATAATGCAAATAAATTATTAGTATCTGCTTTTTCATTCCAGTTTTTCTCATCCAAGTCTCTTCTCTACATTACTACCAGCACATTTCCTTCACCTGTTAAAAATTGTGCCCCTCATTTTCTGACTTGGATAAAGAAAGTGAAAAGTCTTTCAGCATGTCCACAGGATGATCTAACCAAGATACCAGCAGAAGCAATATAAGGATATAGCCTAAGCATTATGAAAAGTCGCATCATCGGTGCGGTTTCATCTTTAGACTAGATATTTAAAGCTAGAGATTTTGATCTCCAGCTTTAAACAAGCCAGAAGGGCAGCTCGCTTACCAGCTGATTCTCATTACCCAACAGTAACCCACTGGGGTCACCCAAGTGATCCAAATAACACAGAACAGTGCTACTTAAGACCAAAACCCCTAAGAACTGAGCCTGTCCATCACTGTAGTATGACTCCTACTCAGGAACACAGGGCAGTGAGAGGTGTCTTGGGAGAAGCCACTTAATGCTCTGACCATGGCCAAAACATATTGGAAACAAGTGACCACAGTCTTAAATTTTTCCTTGCCATGCCACTCTGCTGCACATGCCTCCGATTTACTTGAGGGCTCCCACTTCACATGCTAAGAGAAACAAAGAGGTAGAACAAAAAGATAGCAAGAATAATTCTTTTCAGTTAAAAAACATTAGCACTATTTTTGACTGGCTTAATTTGACATTCCAGGATCAGCTATTATCCCTAGTACTAACCTGAAAAAAGAAGCTTTTATTTTGAATATTTGAGCATTTTAAGTAATCCACTACACTCCAAGATGAGGGGAAAGGTTATCTCTGGAAGGGACTCCTCCCTATGCCTCCCTGCAGCAGCGGAGAAGCTGCTGTTTGCAGTCACTTGCTTCTGCCCTGACTCACCTGACCAGTTTCCCATCCAGTCCAGTGGAGTGAACAAGGACAGTTAGCATGGATCATTTCACCAGACTGCAAAACAGCTCCAGCCAATAGCACAGGAGATGGGAACAAGCTGCTGGAAACAGCAGCCTCCTAACCCAGATCTGCTGCAGCAGAACAGTTTGCCTGACTGGGCTGCTACAACAGCGAAGCTTCCAAACACAGAGGGCAACATGGTTTCCCTCTAGTCTTCTCTCGGTTTAAAAGAAAGAATATCTTTTAAATGAAAGAATTCTATGCAAGTCAGTCTATTAGAAAAAACAAACAAGAGATATCAAATTTTAGACAGTTTGTAAACTAGACAAAAAACACTACAAGGACATAACATTTAGTATAAGATGCACCAGATCGTAGAACTACTTAAGCACATTTTGCACACCAAGTGTGTTTTCTGCTATACTGAAAACAGGTATACATCTTGACATAACATGAAGGAGCTGCTCTTTCAACAAATAATTTTGATAGAACAGTGCCACCCAGGATGACATCAACATTAGAGATCAGACATCATTTACAACTCATGCTCATTTTAAAACACAAGCAATCACCTGCTGAGAAGCTTCCTAAGTTAGTATAGTATTGCCACCAACACTCAATCACAGAACAGCTTTTACTAATTTGAGCCCTTAATTCTACGAGTCAGACCACTTATCTGGAACTGGAGGAAAACACAATCTCCTGATGATGGCAATTGTCAGTTTCTGAGGAACCTGAGCGGTTTAAATGAGGAGTCTCAGCCTTTACTCTACCAAGAAACTTTCAGAAGTAACTGAAACTGAACTTGAAGAGTAACTACTCCTCAAGAGAACATTTTTAGTATTTTAGCAAGCAACAGGAGAGCGCAAATTCAAGTGTTATTGGATCTAGAAACAAGTTAAGAGGTTTGCTTTTCCTTTTTTTCTTTCCCCGTTCTCAAACCAGTTGCCTCATTTTGGCTGCCCAGACAGTACTAGGAGAAACTAAAAGACTTTTGTGCAAATACAGGCAGAACTGAAGGTAAAAAGCTTCAAAGCCAATACTGCTCAGAAAGCTGAGCACATGTGGACAGATGACAGCTGGATCTGCAAGGGGCTAAACTCAGCTCATTGCTGAATCCTTTTTTCAGAGGTGCCAGCACTATAACTTTTGCCAGGGTAGACGTAATTAAGTTTTTCCATGTAATATCCAAATCCTTCCTGAAAACAGCAAGTGTTAGTATACGCTGATGACAACTTCAACTGCAGACCGAGGTCAGTCCTCTCTAGCAGACTAAGTTCTGCAGAATTTCATCAAGCTATTACTGCTCCAGGATAAAAAACAGCCAGCACCAATGCTACTGGTTAAAGAGCTCAAGCAACGAGGCACAAGGAAGGCAGAGCACCCACTCTACGTAACATGAAGAGGAGGACAGGGGAAGAAGACTAAGCAGAAACGGTGGCGATCGAAGAACATCTCTCAATTTGTCCTTGAAACGAAGGAGAGGCAAATAACCCACAACTGCCACTGCCTAATCCTGTGGCAGGAATTCCCTGTATCCCTTTCCTGAGTGTTGACAGAGAATACTTATTTCTCAATTTGGGATCATCCCCAGAGATCAAAGCTCTCTTCTTTCATATCAGTCCCCAGTTAGTAAATTTACTCAATCTGCCTTCTCAAAACACTGAAGAGACACATCGTGTTACCAGAGCAACTGTCACACAGTACCTTTAAGCCCAGGGCTTCAAAGAATGAAAGTTGGAAACTGGGAAATTAAACTTCCCTCTCTGATCCATTCGTGCTCCCCTCTCTGTGCCCAGAGAAGCAACACAGAGGATGTTACTACAGGCAAGGTGAATTTCCTGGAGTATACTCAGGAGCGGGACTCGTATTCGCAGCCTCTGCGTATGATGTGTCAAAGTTTTTGTTTTAGAAACTTAACACAAGCCCAGAGAGCTGAGCAGAACCTCGCGCATGCAGCTTCCCAAACCATGCTTTGGAATAAAGCAAAGCAGCAGCTCCCTTGCTACGCTGCCAGTAACGCCACGAAGCTCTTACTACTTCTCAGCAACTTTCACAAGGAGACTCCAAGTCACCTCAAAGTGGCTTCCAAACACGACAGATTTCACCTTAAACGCCTACGATGATTAATTAGCATCACTGTGTTTGTGCAGACAGCAAGACAGCCCGGCACAGGAGCAGAACTCCGCGCACGCAGTTTGCGGCAGCAGAGGCACCTCTCGGCCGCAGCACCGGGGACACACGCGCTGCACGGGCTGCAGCCGCCGGGCCGTGCGAGCTG
>NW_010579187.1:249331-261132 GCF_000705375.1 Tinamus guttatus | reverse complement strand
CCTTGGGCCCTCTCCATCCTCATCTCCTTCATCCCAGTGCAGCTACACTGGCATAAAGCCCAGGACAGGAGGCCTCTGGGGTCCCGGTTGCCTGGGATGCCCCGCTGTGATGTCCGCCTGAACCGCACTTATGCCATCACCTCCTCTCTTATCAGCTTCTACATCCCCGTGGCCATCATGATCATCACCTATACCCGCATCTACCGAATCGCCCAGGCCCAGATTCGCCGCATCTCCAGCCTCGAGCGCGCAGTGGGGCAGTGCCCAGCCCTTGGCAAGGACCCTGCATCCTCTTTGAGGAGCTGCCTGCGCAAGGAGACCAAGGTACTGCAGACCCTCTCCATCATCATGGGTGTCTTCGTTTGCTGCTGGTTGCCCTTCTTCCTGCTCAACTGCCTGCTGCCTTTCTGCCAGCCTGCACCAGAGAGTGGCCACAAAGGGCCTTCTCCCTGCATTGGCCAGACTGTCTTCAACATCTTCACGTGGTTCGGCTGGGCCAACTCCTCCGTGAACCCTGTGATCTACGCCTTCAACGCGGACTTCAGACGGGCATTCAGCAGCCTCCTGGGCTGCCGGTGCTTCTGCTGCGGCACAGCCAGGTCCACCGTGGAGAGGGTCAACTTCAGCAATGAGCTGGTGTCCTACCACCATGACACCACATGTCAGAGGGGGGCAGCTGCCTCATCCTCAGTGCCACCCGCTGCCGTGGCTGCCTGGGTGCAGCCCGTGCCCCTGGCCATGAGCCTCCAGCAAGAAGGGAGCAGCGAGGAGCCGCTCACGGAGAAAAGGCCTGCTCCTGACAGCAGCCCCAAGTGTCTTCCCATGCCTTCCACTCTGCCATTTGATTGTGAGGGAGAGATATCCCTGGAAACAACTACCCCCTTTACAGGGCTTGGTGGAGGTGAGAGACCCCATCACGCCATTGCGGAGGGATAAGTGATGCTGCGTTCACACACAACCGTCCCTCGCGCAGCTTCCACGTAGGATACTCGTGTCCCCCAGCAACCAGCGTCCCACGCCAGAGGGGCACGAGCCTGCAGCTCTCGGCCCAGGGAGGCGAGAGGCGCCTAACGTCTATTCCGAATGGGCAGCAACTACAGCTTCAGCCCTTGCTCTCCTTCACATTTCCCCTGCATTGGTTCACCCACCACTCTTCTAGCAACAACTTCTATGATTTTTTTGAGAATTAATTAGGTCAAGACAACTGCCCACACAATTTGAAACTCTATAATATTATCTCATGCAGATAAGTTTAGAGTTAGCTACTTTTCTAAAAAAAAAAAAAATTCCTCACAGTTTCATATCATACAGTTATACACTTGTGGTCTTAAAGCTGTGTGCCTGGTTTTAGTCCTGTATTTATTTCAAAGCTGAGTATGTGGATTTAAACCTCTGAATCAGTGATTAGTTTCTTAAAAAATCCTCAACTAAAACATCACCACCTTAATGTGAAGTCCAAAGCGTGGACCCTGGAAACGAAAAACCCTGGAAAGGAAAAAAAAAAAAAAAAAGAAAGATGCTTTTATGTAGACCCTAGGCACAGTTTCAAGGCCTAATATAGGTATCCAGGTTTAATGATACTGACCTAGGATCTTCCTAGGATCTAAAACATTAGAAAACCTATTATTGCATTAAGCTGAGGGTGCCACAGTAGGCAAACAGTACAGCCTGTGATAACTAGCAGTACAATTGCAGAGCAATTTAAGCTGCTATAAAACAAGAGTGCTGCAATCTGTCCTTTCTCCTGATAGTTTAGGCAGCTGATCCTTCTTATCAAAAACAAATCCAACCCAAACCAACAACCACAAAAACCCTGGGTTATCTCTCTGAGCCCACTCCCTGCTTGGTTGCAGGAATATCGATGCTAGTAGATGGGAAGAGGTGGGACTGTGAGGATGAGGGCAGGAAGGGGGTGGCATTCAGACTAATTTAAGCTTCCAATGTCATCTGAGAAAAGAGCTGTCAATCTTTCTTTGCAATACACTAGCTGTGATTTCATCTTCAGGCAGGAAAGGAAGCAAACACTGGAAAAACTTTTTGAGAGTCAGGATAACTAAGCACTGCAACAGATTGCCTAGGGATGTTACAAAGTCCCCAGCAGGGAAAGGTTCTAAGAAGATGTTACCAAACATCTGTCAGAAGTGACACAGACTTTGTTAATCCTGTCTTGGGGCAGAGTGTAATGATCTGAGATCCCTTCTAGTGTGGCTTCACTGTGACATGATTCTTTAAGGCAGAACAGAGTTTAAGATGTGTGCATTTTTGTTTGCAAGCAGTAATCTTTAGCTATTCTTTTGAAGGCCCAGGGTATACAGGTAAGAACTTCAAGACCACACTTGCAACGTTGCCCTTCTCTGTGTGTTTATCCATTTTTGTTAGGCGTTAATAACTATCATTCAACATGCTTTCTGCCTCACCTGGAGAGTAATTCTGAAATCTATTCACATATACAAGATCTGTATTTTTTATTTTGATTCCCTTTTGACAAACTTCTAAGCTTTACTATACGAAGCATGCATGGATTCAACTGCTAACGTGTCCTCATTAATCTGCTAGAGGATTTTCCTTGCTACATTTCTTTATTCCTGTACAAACTGGAAACTCCTATGGTAAGGCTGTCAAAATTTTTTATCTCCTCCAAAAAGCCAAAATGATATCCTTGAGCTGTAAAAGACATCTCATCTCACCCGCACCTCCCGCCACGGAAGCCCGTCCCGGGGGACGCTGACAGAGCAGACAAAACGCGGTGCCGCCGCGCAGCTCTCTCGCCGCCGGCTGCGCTGCCCTCTCTGCTCTGCAGCCTCCCGCCGCTCTCCGTGCACGCGGGAAGGCCGCGCTCTGCCAGGCCAGGCCACACAAAGTTATTCCTCACAACAGCTCTTTGGAGTGTGTGTAAAGTCTTATTATTAGAGATCCAAGCTGTTAGTTACTGGAAGGGAAAGGTTTATCTTCTCTGCATATGGGAGCTGTCTGGCTCAGGAAGTCTTCCGGATTTAATAAATCTAATGATGAAAACTTAGCATATGTGGGTGGGTTACAGAAATTAAGCAATGAATATATGTAAATAATTTGCTCTAAAGAGTGATCAGAAGTGCATGGTAGCTTTGACTTATGAAACTATATTTGTCTTAAGAGTGGAAAAAGCTATCTATATCAGTTTTTGTGGCTACAGTTTAAATAAGGTTCACTAACAGGTCAGACAGTACTTGAAAATAAAAGGATATTTATTTAAAGAAGAAAAATATGACTTTGAAGCTTTCTAAATGGACAATTTAAAATAACGCTTTGTAAGTGATGTTGGAAAGGGTTTGCACTTAATTTATGCTGGTCATTACTGATGTGCAGATGTTACAAATAGCTATATTCTAAAGTTGTAGTATCTGTTGTGCTGTGTGATGTTTAAGGGTGCAATAAATTTTAGAAACTCTGTATTATAAATTGTTTATACTCCTTTTAAATGGCATATAACTGAGGATACGTCATATTAAAACTGTATCCGACTGTTAATGGCATCTTCTACTATTGTTGCTTTAATAACATATGGGTATTCATACTCTATTTTTATGCATTGTACCTTATTTTTACTTTCCTAAGCTACATAAGGCTCCTGATCCTTACTCTGACTACAAAACAAGAAGTTCTGTGAATAGTAAATGAACGAAATTTCATTTTCTTTTTTTTTCCCTAATGATTCACTGATTTCTATGTGATGTTTTTCTTATGATGGGTAAGGCTGTTGTGTTAGATTAGATAAAAGGCTAATTAATATTGTGAGGTTCCAGTCTGATGAGATCCATTCAAATTATTACAAAAAGCCACAGATTTACTTTAGCAGAAATTAAGAGACAAAATTCTTTCCTCCTTACACCATTGCAATCACTTTAAAGAAATGCTTTCCAAAGTAAAACTTGGCCAGCATTTGTTATCAATTTCTGGGTCATGATTTCCTGAATTGTAAACCTAATATTTTAGGGATCTACAAAGAGCTCTTCCTATAACACATTTTGCAACTCAGATCATCACATCTACATACTTCTTTATAAGTTCACCACAATATTTGTGAGCTTTTTTAATGACCAAAACCAGTTCACTTCCATGCCCGTTAGTTCCACAGTTACAATGTCATTAATGTCACAATGACCTAAAAAATGGCTTTTAAATACCCTTGATGTCAGAATGGGCAAACCTCACAGATACCATTTCTAAACACTCTGGTTAGCCAGTGTCTAAACATCATCAAGACATGATCAAAACACGTTCCAGTTTAGCAGGGTACACAGTGTAGGGCTTCATGATGGATACCAAGTGCCTTCTCTGTTAAATCAAATAGTTCCTACTCCCTTCTCTTCTGCCAGTTTACAAAGTTCTCAATTAACAAGTTGTGTCCCCCTTCCAAGTTCCTGTTTCTTTCTATTACAAAATGGTACTGAACATGAACATTTTGTGCACGCTGCAGCTCTGCTCAGGATTAGGTGCCACATGAGAAGCAGTGATAAGGACTCTGCACCCTGCTTGGGTGGCTGTAGAGAAGCTTATCCACCTGAGACCTTCTCCTGCTGTCTAACTTCTCTGAAATTATTCAGTGAGTTTCAAGTTAATCGTGGGAGTAGACAGATATGGGTATGTGCATACCTTTGTGCTTGCCTTGTTTTCTTAGGGAACTAGGTGAAAAAGCAAACAACTGTCTTCAAGGAAGAGGACACTTAAGTCTGGAGGCAGAAGCTCCTGGAGCTGAAATGCCGTAAGGACAAGACAACAAGACCTAAGGCCAGCGCCAGGTCCCGCACACCTGCACAGTGGAGCTGCTAGCACAGACCCCCAGGTGACAGTTCCACAAGCAGGGGCTTGTTTTAAGAAGAAACACAGGACCACCAGGTCCAAGCACTACCACTGCAGGGGTAGCAGGAAGCCAAGGGAGAACAGGAAAGATGAACTAAAATACGGTGTTTTTAGCAAAGCTTGGTTTTGCTTTCTATGTAATATTTTTAAAATATTAACTATAATGCAAGTACATATTTGACATGATGTGTACATTTTTGTATTTTCTTGTTTATTGCTCTGTCTTGTTGCTGATCTGTTTGTAATCTTATTTATATAGGCATTTATTATGTATTATGCAAAACTGACTTGCTTTTAGAGAGTACTATTGACTTTTAGGAAACTTGTTATAGACTCAGCACAGCCTCTACACATGTTAATTCTGAGAACTAGAAGAAACTACAAGTATATGTCTCTTGGCATGAGAAAACATAGAGCCTTGGCCATGTGGATATTCAGATTTACATAAATATATAAACTTTAGAGTCTTTCCACTTGGGTGTTTTGAAGAGGAGGATGTCATGAAAGGCCATGGCAATTATTTTAGGCTTTATATATTACATAAAATATTTATTGCCAAGGCATCAGAAGAGACAGATAGTCTTCTGAAATTAGTCTCTTCTCCTCTTCCCTTTATTTTTGCTAAACTGTTGAAATTTGTTTTGTTGAGCTGAATACAGACTAAAACAATATTGCGCTTTTCCATATATTACTATATATTGGCATAAAGCCAGTTATAGGTATAAAATCTATCCTTACAAAGTCCATCCAAATATACACAACTAAAAATGATTTAAATATACTTTTGGTTTTAAAACTAATAAAAACTAGTTTTGATTTTAAAACTATTATGCACAGTTGTGATGATAACACTAAAACATACATTATTTTTCACAGTTTTATAATTACTATTATGTATTTTAAAATAATAAATTATGTGGAAATACTAGCAAAGGAAGCCAAAATCATACCTTAATAGTGTGATTTTCTTCCCCTTTATCCCTCTGATACTAAACTGATGCCTTAAACATTCAGTGAAACTTAATTTCAGTGAGAAACAGCTGACCTAGGTAGCAAGACAGAAATTTCTTACACAATTCAGTTCTTATAAGCATCTGTTGTTTTGCTTTTGCCAAAATCATGCCTTGTATTTCAGATGATGCTCGTACACACACCATATTAAATATACTTTAATCAGCTGAATATTTCTCAATAAAAATTCTCCTTGTGAAGACTTATTTCTTTATTCTTCATCAGCTCTGTTTTTTTCCTGTTGCATTCCTGATAGATGCAGACAGTCTTCTGGATGCTACACACCATCAGTCCAGTCCCCCTGGGGTCTAATGTGCTTAAGTTGTTTCATTACCATGGTTACAGGACTCCCATCACATAACTCTTAATTTTCTCTAGCTCAGTGTTAAAATTTCACTCACTTTTCTAAATTTCCTGATGATCTTATTTGCTGTCATCTTATTTGCCATTTAGCCAGTCCCAGGCCTGGTGACCTCAGGCTCTGCGTTAGGGTTGGAATTAAGAGAAAGCCTAGAGCCCCATGGGCAGTGGGGCTAGAAAGGGCATGTCAAAGGGTAAAGTTTGAATGCAGGAAGTTTCAGCTGCACATGAGAAAGAACTTCTTTACTGTTAGGGTGACAGAGCATTGGAATGGGCTTCCAGTGATGAAGAAGAGAAAATGAGAAGTCCTGCCAATGCTACTGCTGCTGTAACTACTTGCTATCTATCCTACATTTTACATTTTATTCTAAGTTTAATTCCTGCTTTCTGAATTTGCATAACTTGGCACACAGCCTTTGCCTGAAGTCTTCAGAATTATAATGAGTCCCTGTCACCAGCAACCTGATTCCATCCCCTGGCTACTCCTCTGATTTCTAATTCCCCTGAGAACTCATCTTAGTTTGTATCAAAGTAATATCTGGCAAATGACATGAAATAAAGCAAGAGAAAACTACTGGTGCCAATGCAGTGACATGTAGCATACCTTGAGGAGCTGGGCCGAAAAGAAAGCACAGGCCACAAGCAGGAGGTGAGCACTCGTGCAGAACAAGCCCAGGCCGAGCTGCAGCCCAGCATCGTCCCCTACTTGGGGATCAGCTGCCTGGAACAGCAGAGATCCTGGCCACCCAGCAAGCCCCAGTCAAGCAGAGCCCGGCTAGCGGTCCTGTGCATACAGCCCCAGAAAGGGGGTTATGCTTGAACTGCTCAGAGCTTGAGGTTGGATGACCAGGAATGGCATTTCATGGACACAACCAAGCAGGCACCACATTAGAACAGCTTTTACACAACTGAATTTCAGTGATAAATCAAACTAAATAGACTGCACAAAAGGAGTGGAGAGCCAAGTCCAGAAGAAAATAACATTCTTGACATTTCTTGTAGAGCTTGACCTGGAAGCTCTGTATCACAACAGAAAACCCCTTCCTACATTGTTACCTCCCTAGAGAAAAATTCAGATCCTGCATACTCATCTCTGGCTGTTCTCAAGGCAATGAGCAAAGGTAATGTACCTTGTGTGGGAGCGGGGCCCCTTGCAGCACTTCCATCATTTTCCGATGGCCAATGGCACATACAGCCAATGGGAATCCTGGAGATCTGACCTAAGATCAGGTCAGCCCTTCATCAAGTTTCAGATCAGCAGATGAGAGTTCCCAGTGGACAAGGTTTTCATTTCAGTACTGTTTCAAAATTACTAGCAGAAGAAAAACGGCAGATTTATCATTTCCCATATATAGTAAATTCCCATAGCAATTTATCATCATTCTTCTCTACAGATGAATATTTATGATTTTTTCTAAAGAAGCTTTACACAAGGCAATAATATATATTTCTGTGCTGGTAAAACATCAGAATCTCTTGTTTCGGAGGTATTGCAGCATAGAAAATATGGCAAATTAAAAAAAATACTGCAGTTAAAAATACTGCTAATTTAAATTATATTTTGTTCTCAATGTAAAGACAATCAATTGAAAACATCCTGATAAGTCTTACAAATAAAAGATGAAATTCCAAGAAGTGCAAAAACTTTTACTTTCTACTACACACATAAACAGTCTTTAATGAATTTTCTACACAGAGAAATGGAATAAATGCTCAGTTAGATAGGTGAAGGTTATGATCTGGTGATTATTCCCCTTTTCCCTTACCTTGTTCCATTCTGCTGCTCACAATTTCTTAAGAGTCATTTTCCAGATCAGTGCAATATTTGTGTACCAGTTATTTCATGTGTCTGTCTCAGTACTATTACTCACTTGTGTCAGACAAGTCACTGCCCACTGCCGATGGCTCACACAGTATCTGGAATTTGTGAAATTGTGATTGTGGTTATCAAGGATATCTTGGTTCTTCTGCTAATTAAGTGCTTCTGCATGCCAACAGTTGTTTGTAAGCAGAGAAAGCAGGGATTTAGGGCTGATTCAGGTGGTGTATTTCTTTGTATGACACAGATGGAAAAAGACACTTCTCACACACATTAAACTTACTTCTAAAGATATGTTACAAAGAAATACAGATTTACTTCAATATCTGTTCTGCCATAAGCAGAATCATGATGATTCCAAAATATTAAATGGAAGGATAATGAATGAAAGTATGGCATATGAATGATTAGAGAGGTGATTCTCTACATCTCCATGAGATTCCTTTGATTACACCATTATGTAATTTCAAACCCTATGGGTGCCATGATAGATGTTTATTAGTCTCTACCAGAAAAATGGCTTTTTTTTGGCCTTGGCTTCGAAGGTGCCTTCAGTTTTATTTTCACTGTGCAATTGGAGGACAATCATATTCACACTCAATATCACCCTAACACTTTAATGAAAAATACTGAAAGTTAATAGCTGCACTTCAAATTGTTAGAGGCAAAAGACCTATCACTTTTAACAAGAGATATCATATGTGTGGTAGGAAAGGAAATTCCTCATGAGACATTGATTCAGGAACAGATTTGTGTGGCTTCAGTCCACTTTTTCGTGTTACAATGGGAAAAGCAATGAATTTCAGCACCACTAAGGGCCTAGCCTGGGAGAGGTGGGAAGGACGTACAGTGATTTTCATACCCATTAGGCTGAGCATCAAGCATCATGCAATACTGTATTCCCAAAACAGAGGCTTCACACCTCCCACTGCTCCGTACCCCCTGTTAGCAGAGCTGGCATCACCTCCACAAGCTGTGGGCAGCTTCTGCCTTCTCCAAGCCAGTGGTGCCTGCTGATGCATGGTTAGTCCCTGCTAGTTATTATGGTCTCACCACGATGCTGTCACAAAGAACCAGGGTGCAGAAAGAATATTTTATATTTTCTCTGTATTTCCCTTCGTCTGGGGGGATATACCTGTCTGACCAGCTGTTAGGATGCCTGGGTGTTGGACATTCCTGAAATAGAGAACAGAACATCTGTTCTACTTCAATTTCAGCTTTGCTATCTGTTCCTCAAAAATAATACCTGCTTCCTTCCTTACAAGGCAAAGAAGATGAATTAACTAGTTGCTCCACAGTTCTCTGAAGAACTGACCGAGAAATAGAGTTTCCAGGTTTTGTAGTTCTTTCTTCATTCTAAACTGAGACATGTATCTTTTCAGAGTGAGTCTTACCATACTTAAGAAATACAATCAGAGAAAGAACTTCATTTTATCAGTAGTCCAATTTTGTTCAATTTTGGTAGATACTGAGAGAGTATGATAATACAGCAAGCAGCTTTTTCTTTTTTTTTTTTTGTGCTATTGTTTAGTACACTGGTACTGTTCTCACTGTTTCAGGTCTCTAGATAAAACCACAATGTGAATAACAAACACAGAGACCCCATGTCATGTGTGACTATACAGTCACAGAATTATACTGGGAAAAAATCCACTCTTTATTTAGATGTGACATCTAAAGAAAGCAGCAGCCTTCTGTTTACAACTTTGTTGTCAAATAATTATAATTTTGGTTTTCTTTTTGTCTTTTTTGAAAAGCTCTTCAATCATAATTTGTTAATTAAATCCACATAAATAAATAAATCCTCACAAAAATACAAAGAAAAAAGAGAGAGAGAGAGAAAGCAAACCCCCTCTCTGTTTCCACCCACACATGGAGAATGGAGAGCTCATGCTGCAGGACCAGGTTTTACATCAACAGCCTTCTGCTATCTTCACACTATGCCTGATGCTTCATGAATAAAAATGATATCTTTTGCACAGTCTGAAACAAACATTTTATGATAACATTTTAACGGCTGATCTCCTACATCATTTTAGCTATTTTCTCTCTTCTCTTTTATTCTTTAGCAACTCTTTTCACTTAAATGATGAAATAAACCTTTCTTATCATGTTGGTTTCTTTTCCACATTGTAAAAGACAGGCAAAAAAGTCTCTAGATGCATTTGTTGAGTTACAATTTTTAAACACTTCACATTTCTAGAAATGTTCAGATGAAAGGGAGTTTAATGTCCTGTCTCTGTCTAAAATTAACGGTAAAGATAAATTTAAGAGGCAATTGGTTTTTATTTCATAACACATGATTTTTAAACTACAGAGTGTAGGTCTGTATGCATATTGTGACAACTGTTAGGAATATATATATTTTTGTTTCTTTAAATGTATTTTAGGATGCATAGCCAGAGCTTATATGAAAATGGCTTTTTAAATTTTCTAATTAAGTCATTTGTTAAGCAGTAGTAGAAATCAATTCTTTCTGTGATTCCTATTGCTATCAAGTAGTTCATTTTGAACCAGTTTAAATAAGAGGAAAGGCAAAGCTGGAGTCTAGCCTTTTGCAAGACTTACACTTGTGATCACCTAATAGAAAAGCCCGGAGAAGTAGGAGTATCTCAGCAGACTCCATACCAACCTCACAAGGGGCATTGTCAATGTCAGGTCAGACCATTATTTATAAAAAGAATAATGAAGCTGGGAATAGTGGTCATGTGCTTTTCTTGTGAAAGGAGACAATAACTCTTGGATAAACAACAGAAGAATAATAAATTTTAAAAAATAAAATAAATTTCCCTCGCCAGAGAGGGTAAAGAATAAGCATGGCAACCTTTACATGACCAAAAAGGCATATCCTTACAGTGGATAAGAAAACC
Source organism: Tinamus guttatus (assembly GCF_000705375.1). The sequence goes on along the minus strand of NW_010579187.1, from coordinate 250,233 downwards.
TCCTTTAAAAGTGATCTTTCAATCAAATTAAACAATTCTGCTTCACACTAAGTGATAGCAAGAATGTGGTACATGGGCAAGGAGAGCGGTGTAATGCTATACTGCAATTGCAGGTAGCCAGGAGTTAATCTGAATCAAGGTTTGGTGGACTAATAAGCTAATGCACATGATGCACCTCATGCTCACTGGAGTCACGGAGGATCTTAAAAGCTACAGAGTAATTCATTATGGTACCTCGTGGTGGCCCAGCCCTAAGGCAGATGCAAAGATTCCTCCTACAGGCCGGGAGAAGACTTGCGAACCCATGAAGGGGACTCACACAATCCAGCACGCCGAACGCAGCCCGCAGGCAGAAACGCCGTCTTGTCCCGCAGGGTAGTGGTGTGTGTAACTGTAAGACAGAGGGAGCTATAAGTTTCCACATGGAATTCTTGACTGTGAACCCTCTCCTATGATTCGCTCGCAAAGCAATTTTACTTCCTTCTTATGCCCTTTCATCCGGCTGTTCCTCCGCTGGCCCAAAAAGAACAAGGAGGGAGGGCACTGCCCCCAAGCCCTGAGTATGTAATGCAGCTGGGAAGTGGGAGACTATCTGAAAATCCTTCCGCTCCTTGGGTTGGAGAAAGGGCTCTGCATCCCACACTTTGCCCAGCAGCCATTCTCTCAGCTCTGCAGAAGTCTTACGTGTATAGGGCAGTACAACCAGTTAGTGCACTGACAGACAAATGAGTTAGTACCAGCCTCGTTCTCCCCAGGGAGTCCCACTACCCACCGCCTGTTTAACCAGCGCAGCTCCCTCGGGAGCTATGACAGGAGCACCGGCGCCGCTGCGCACCCTGCAGTAACGCACGCACCTCCTGCCATGGCGTTACCAGCCTCCCCGCTCCACGTCAGCCCCCTCC
>NW_010579187.1:204604-247348 GCF_000705375.1 Tinamus guttatus | reverse complement strand
CCCCCGCCCCGGGCCCGGGAACCGCTCCCCTGTGCAGCCTCGAGGAGAGCCGCGGGTTTGTCAAACCTCGTTGTTCTGTGTTTTTGCAAATAAAGCGCTAACTATTTTCTGATACCCTACAAGCTCACGGACCTCTTCTCTCTCAAGCCCTCTAATGTACCAGCACGCCGGTGCACAGAATAAACACAGGCAGTAGCAGCTGAGTGACTTAAGAGATACTGGTATTTAGAGGAAATCCACCCGTTTTAGTACACTGCACTTTTTCCAAAGCAGATAAAGACAGGACGGCTTATTTCTACAAGCACACCTTCCTTTCCCTCCTCTGCCCCGCCCCCCCAAAAAAAAAAAAAATCCACCATGCCTATAAATAGACATTTATATCAAAATAAGGAACCATTCAGTCCTCACTGAATACAACATTCTTGCAGGAACACTCCAAGACCTTGATTATCCCCCTGTTTTCCTATACTCAACACTACTAAGTGAAAAATATTAGTGGGGAATAAGTTCATTTTCTTGCTGCCTTCCCTCAGACACCTCCTTGTACCACACAAGCATGAACATATCTGTGCATAATCTTTTGAAATAGGTGAATAGCTTCCTTGCTTTGCAAAGGAGGAAGAAGCTTTTGAGATATTAAACACTTTACTTACTGAAGAGGAATTTGCAGTTACAATCCAGGAAAAAAGCCTAAGTTATCCTCACTCCTCTTTTCCTTCATTTAGACACATCCCACTCAGATTCTAAAAGAGCAATGGTGATTCCTACAGCATATATCTCACTGAGCATCAACAGCTTTGCTGAGGTAAGTCAAATCCTGCCCTATCGCCTAAGGCAAATCTGCAGAAAGCAGGATTGCACCAGAAGTAAACAAGAAGAATCTGGCCTCTGCATTAAAAAAAAAAAAAAGGCAGCAGCAGCTCCTGGGGAGCCACTTGTAAAGAAAGGAACAATACCTGTCTGCAGAGAGATGTTTCATTAGATGTTTCATTAGAGATAAAATTAAATTTATTGTTCCTCAGGGATAAATTGAAATTCCCCCTACAATCACTTAGAGGGCTGCTTCTCATACATTATTCCTGAAATAGAATACCTCATTAGATTGAGCACAGAAAAGCAACACCCCATCAGCAGGAGAGCACATATCATAGTTTCTTCACGCAAGACAGGACCAGGAAGTAAACATCAAATCCATAGGAAGTACTGCAAAAGAACAGCATACACTATGGACAAAGCAGCACAGGTGTTAGTCCCCCTCTGAAGAGGAAATAAGAATGTTCAAAGAGATAATCACATCGGGAAGCACCAAATACATTTTATCTTTGAAGAACAACTTGAGAAAACAAGCAGACCACACATCTTTAAAGCATTACAGCTCAGTAAGTGGTTAGTCATGTAATGAAGAGTCATTCTTATGGCAGCATTATTTGTTTGCCTTGATGCGTTGACAGAACTTCTCCTTTCCATGCAAGGGAAATAGTAAGAATATGTTGCAAAAGTTTGATTTTCATAGTCCAAATTACTTTGGGCTTTACCTGTCTTCATTTATTTTGTTACATGTTCAGTCCCAGGACTACCTATTTAGACTCTCACTCACCTCTTCCCAATCCATCTCAAGACATTTTGAGTTAGAAAAAGTACCGAGAGGCCATGAACTTCCAATATCTCAAAACAGACAAACACAGGCTGAATCTCCCACAGATGGGCTGCAACTCTGCCAGTCCAAGCAAAGAGGTCTCTGGAGATTGCTTGGAAAAAAAAAAAAAAGGCTAAGCTGCAGAAAGTTTCCCCCAGAATTTTCAGTGGTCATGAAACCTTACACAATGTGGGGGTCTGTTGGAAGCCAGTAACGCGGGCACCCGGAGCAGCGACACAGCTCCAGCCTGCCTTGATCTCTGACAGCAGCAAACACTGAGGTGGCTGCTCATGTGATCCTTTTTGGGTTGCAGACCCTGAACTTTGATCAGTTTGTTCTTTTGTCCTAATGCACAATAACCAAAACAGGAATTATTATTTCCTGGGCTCTGCACTGCACTCTTCAATGTGGAAAATGTCTAACAAAAAAAAAAAAAAAGAGAGCAAGATACCATTATTTACATGTTTAAAAATGTAAAAATGTAGTTTGTATTCAGTGTCTGAGGGTGAAGTGCTGGCCATGGTGCTTGTGGTGTGCAGTCTCTTGCTGCTTCCCATTATCAGCTTTGCCTTGGTAAGGGAGTAGTGGGGTGAGAATGATGCAAAGATGAGGATGCCAACAAAAACCTGTGTTTAAACCACACCGCAGCCCCTACCTGCCCACGGTGGCTGTCAGCAGTCTGTTACTGTAAAGGAGCTGGTCACCACATGAAGCCACAACTCCTCCCTGTGAAAACAGAGCAGCAGGGTGCGTACAGGGCCTTCACCAAACACTCGTGACCTGTGCTAGTTGTTGGATTCCCTGGCCTCCACCTGGGCACTGGGGAGCTCCCACCTGAGGGGCAACAGCACCCACATATCCACAGACACTTCTCCCCACCCCCTTCCACAGAAACCCTCCAAACATCAGCCATCTAGGCTTTATTCAGCTTAGTGTGGAAACACGCTTAAATCCTTTCTTTCAAAACTTCAGCTAAACTAAGTTAATTTGCCTGGTGGAGTTCTTAAATTTTACTTGTGAGAAACTTTTTTTTTGGAGAAGTGATGAGGCCAATATTTTGGGTTAACATGATTTACACTTAGCCTGGGTCCATGCCCACCTCAATCTGCATGAGGCTATTCTTTCCCCATGTCACTAACCCTACCAATGGGACTCTGTTTCTCCCTGTGAAATCCCAAGCAATTTCTTTGTAGTACTCACAGTTCAGTGTAAAAATTAGTTCCACCACTTGTGTAAAGGGAACAGTCTCCAACTATTGGGCTGAGCTGTCTGCTTACATGCCACACAAGCTGAACAAGAAAGCTCCATTTCCCATAAAGGTAACAGCTACAGAGAATCGCGCATGAACTGAGCTTGGTTGTGAGGTGTCTGAAACACACCGGAGTTTAAACTGCTTCTCTGCACTGCTGTAGGATGATGATATGATTTTCCACTTAGTTAATTCTTGAACCTTTGAACAATTAAAAGTTTCAAGAAGTGAAAAACTAAAATCTTATCAGACCATCTCAGGTCAAATCATCTGCTCTATCAGCCACACATGCCTCTACTTACATATTTAATTTTCCTACATCTGATTGTCTGACATGGATGCTTTCTACCTAGCTTTAAGACCAACCTGTTCTGTGTGTAGCTGGTAAAAGGAAGCTGTGTTTTTGGAGATCTGTGTTGCGGCTTAAAAGCAGTCAGGCTATTAACATATAAGAACAACAAGGCAGAGGCAAAGAAAAGCAACCGCTCAACTGAGAGCAAGCTCATAATGGAACCTTAAATCTTTGGGAACTTCTCTTTAAATGACCCTCCACACATTACACATCTCCATTGTGCCATGAGTCCTTTTCTGAAACTCACTGTAAAACAAAGCAATATAGGAGGCAAGTGAATGGCAGGCTTTGTGATTTTGCCAAATACCAAACTAAGTTTCCTTTGTAGTAATTTGGATTGTTAAGAATTTCAAGCTCAGTTCATAAACAGTTACATGAAAGAGACTTTTAACCACACAGTATTAGAGTTTAGATTAACTCCTGCAGCCTTCAGATTGTTTCATTAAGAGGAAGGCATCTGTTAAGCGTAATTATGTATAAAATACTCTACAGACTTAGAAATACTTCAGAGTTTTAGGGATTAGCCTTATTTGGTATGCACCTTGCTTTGTGAAATGTGTACAGGCTACACTGGCCTCTGAGAAGGCAAATATTTTGCCCAGTTTATTCCAAGCATTGAGAAGGTTAATGATGCATGTTTCTCTGAGCGGGGAGAGGGCGTGAGAGGGGCGGCAGTAGCAGCCCACATTCCCGTTCTCTGAATAGGGGACATGGCCTGATTGCCGTGGTGTGATTTCACTCGTCAGTTCCAGCCTTCCCACGGGAGAGGCCTCCCGAGTGGCTCCTGTGCTTCACCCGAGCTCCCACGCAGCCTCCGTAGGACCAGGACAAACATGGAGGGCCCAGCCTGTGTGGTCTCAGCACATTAGGGAAAACACGCGGACACTTCAGTGCCAGCGAGAATATATATCTGCAATTTAGAGCTCTGTCCTTGCTGCTGGCCCTCACACCCTGGATGGGTGCATGCGCTCAATAACAGCGCTGGCTGTCAGTGTGTCCCCTAGGGAAAGGGCTCTGCTGAACGCTACGTTAGTACTAGAGACACACGCATTAGCCCTATCTTACTGGGGAAACATGCTAAAAACAACTGCGTGAAACTATTAAAATATAAAATTATTACAACTATTTACTATTTTGGTTTCATCCTGTGTCATGCACACACCATTTTGTTATACATGAGCCATTGTGAATAATTCTAACTTAGCACATCCTCATATTTAGTTTTGAGGAAAGCAGGAGAATAAAAACTAGTTGCTGCCTTCTTAAAGCTCTGCTTCTTTTAAATAAGAAAAAAAGTACTGTGAATATATTTAGGAGCAGAGTGAGCACTAACAAGAATATATATAGCTTTTACTCCATGCTTTTTTTTTTTTTTAAAAACCTTTCAAAATTATGAATAAATTTATCAGCATTCTTTTGATGGGAAGAGTAACAAGACAGCCGCACAAGAGAGCATTATTTCACGTTAGCAGAGAAAAGATGTTGAGGATTTAGAGGTGCTCTTTTGTCTCTGCTCAGAGACGAATGGTATAAAATTTATATGCATGCTTCTGTCCCGACAGCAAAGGACTTCGACACGACTCTCACTGAGAGCTAATGGCTCTTTGGGATTCTGCTCTCTAAAGTGCCTCAGCATGAAATGGTCTCTTGCGATTCATCTCCCGTTAACAGTAGCTCCAGGATTACAGGCTCCCTCTCCCTCCCTTTTTGTTTTTTAAGTTCTTTTATCCCCAGCTGAGGCAGCCTGTGTTTTCATTGGGCCGCAGCCCATGTTGTGTGGACGTCTTCTCTGCTCGCCTCTATTCTCTCGCAGCCCTCAGCAGACATTCGGGCGGACGGAGGGCCCTATTGAATGCGGGGCCTCATGTCATCCCACCCAGCGAGGGGCCAATGAGCGTAATCCTGCAGGCCACTGTAGCTAGAAACATCCATATCAACTGCATTTTAACAGCTTCGGGGGGCATTTACATCTCTGTCAGGTGGTAACATGGCATTTTGTTGGAGTGACTTCTGCACTTACCTTAGCCAAGAACTTCAGAGTTCTATAGTCATGTAGGAAAACAGCATCAGGAAACAAACAAAAACATGCTGTTTTAGGAAGTTATTTGACAAATAGAGTTGGTGAGACTTGTGCTCCTCCCTGCAACATGAAGCAGCCCAGAAACCTGTGGTAGCCACTTCCCAAGACAAAAATGGCTGCTGGGCTTTGGGGGGGGGGGCCCTGCCACAGACAAAATGGCTGCTGAGTATCATGGGGCCACCCAGAGCAGCTGAAATAGCTGCTGGGCATCACAGGGCCACCTGTGGCAGCCAAGATAACCACCAGGCTTTGCAGGGACACCTGCCGCAGTGAAAATCTCTGGGCATTGTGGTCGTGCCCTGTTACCTGCAGTGGGTTGGTTTTTGGGAGTCGTCACCTCACAATCGGTAGGACCACAGCTGGTATGTTCAGTGCAGGGTGGGATGCCACAGTGGAGGCTGCACCCTCGACATGGCAAGGCCTCACAAGTTTGTAAGATGCTCAGACTTGCAGGAGAGTCTAGCTAACTCTTACCTTCCTTGCTCGGAGTCTCCTGTATCTCCCTGGAGTGATCTGCGAGGCTGAATGAAAGCAGGAGTAACAGCAGCTCCAATAGCAGCCGCAAGCAAGAGCTTCCCCAAAACAATTTGTTTTCTGGGTAGTTTCTTTCAAATATTGTAGCATACTCATTGCTGGAAGCTTGAAGCTAACTCCTACGTAAGGTTAAATGAAAATAGATCCATCACACATCACTGAGAGCAAAAAGAAATCAGCATAGCGAGAAGGCACAACCTAATTTTACATCAGGAACAGGCTCTGCTCTGAACCCTGGATGTCCTTTTCATTACATGCTTGTTCAGCTAACCTGGTTATGTAGTACATGGGTATCAAGGCTGGAGAACATTGCTTACACCAGGAATCCACCATCAGTGTCACTCAGCAGAAGCTGGCCTTGCTGCTGAAAGAGCTAGCCTTGTCCTTCTGTCTTTTCTCCATTCCCCATTTTTTATGTTAGTACTAGTGTTAATGCAGCCACGCTCTGAGGAAGATCAGGAAAACCATCCAGATCTAAGTCTCCCAGGGAAGGGGAAGGTTTCAGCTGGGTCAGTTCCCCCAAATGCTGTGGCAGTATTAGGGAAGAGGGCATACGGAAGTTGAAGACAGTCAAGCATGGCTCTTTCAAAGACACGGTGAGTGAAATCTTGTTAAAGTTGGCTGCAAGTCAATATACTCAACTTTTGAGTCAAGTCTTGCAGCTGAATACCATTCACTTACTCAAAGATTCATTTATTTATGTTTTTCTAAACTTGCTCTGAATAAAGGTTGAATTCAAAATAGCCAACAACATAGTCCCTAGAATCAGGGACAGGGAATTTATGCAGCTGAATTAGGAAGACCCAGTGTAAGCACCAAACTCTCCAGGCACATTCACTGGAGCATCCAGAGGGGACCAGAGGGCCCTCAGCTGGGTTCCCAAGCACCACGGAAGGAGTCTGGAAGCCAAAAAAAAAAAAAAAAAAAAAGCAGAGGTCTGCTGCAGGTAAGTTGTACTTGGGGTCTACAGGGATAAAACTGTATCTGCTTATCATTTGTATTATGGTAGTATCTGAAGGGCCTGGACAAGATTAATTAGATGTACAGGGGTAGAGACAGTCCTTAATGCAGAAAAAATTACAACCGAAGAAGAAAACGTACCTAATGTGTAAAGAAAGAAAGCATCATTTTTTAAAACTGTTTTAAACTGGTTTCTCTTTAGTGTTAGATAACATACTCAAATCCTTTGAGAGACAGGCTCATACTCTGATCTTGGATCTCAAGATCAGCCTCTCTAGGGTGCTAGGGAAAAAAAAAAAAAAAAGACCATCTGGAATTGAAGAGGGAGATTCCTAGCAAGCAAAGTGAAATTTTAATTCCCAATGTCTGCATATTCATATTTTGTAAGGATATTATTAAGGAAATACAGTGGAAAAGATCAAATGCAGTATTTATAGGGAAGAGGCATGTGAAAAAACAGAACTCACCCAGCTGTTGTCTCATCATGGAAAGAGCTGCTGATTGCATATGGGCAAGCAATAGGTATTATCTAAATAGTTAACCATCAGTGCTACAATAAAAGGCAGAACACAGATATTCTCATACTTAATGGGAAGAGGAAAATAGGCACGTGTTATTATATAAGATGACATGCTTTCCTCCCTTTTGTTTAGTATCTACAGTTAACCTTATCAGATGTTTGCATTTGCATGTGATTACTGACCACCTTTCAGAAGTTCTGACAGGTCAGGGAACATAGCAAATTCTGGAGCTTTCTAACACTTTTCTGTTGCAGCAAGGCAGCACAAAATTGTCAAATATGTGCAGCTGCAGAGAATTATTTGTACTTCTGTTTGCTTTCTATCTATAAAAGTTGCCAGTTGTGTTTTCTGGACTTGGGCTGGCTACTCTCTGCCTTTTCCAGACCCATAGGTAGGGAGCCAGCTGAAATAAACCTTCCAGTTTCCTACCACAGCGGGTCACATTTAAACCACATACCTGTAACTGGAAAACTAAACTAGAGGGCAGAAAAATAAAGGAGTTGATTACTCAATTTAAATGTTTAATGAGATTGGCTACTAAAGTAAAAATAGGGTTTCTTTTGTCTGTGATGACAAAAATCTCGACCTCATTAACATGAGCCTCTAGCTTCCCACAGAGCATCTTGATCCAGAACACAAATTAAATATGATGTGCATCCTTTCATCCTTTCATTTAGCTGAGCTGCAAAGCCCTTTTGTTTCCTTTTACACTCTCCCTATCCACCTCACCCCTGCTCCCATCTGAAGGCTCAGGGCAATCCCAAGGCAGGGACAGTGGCCGCCCCTGTGCCCCGGGCCACGTGCCTGTCCTGGTGCCCCCACAGGTCCCTTCCCCAGCCTCACTCCAGCCTGCTGAGGTGCAGTGTGGCCAGAGCATGGGTGACCCTTTCCATCCTGTTGTGACCCTCAGGAAGTTTAATCACCTTTTTATTCATTAAATGAAGCTTTCCAAGAATCTTAACTGCCTGAAGTCTTTTCTTAGTAAGCTGTAGCAAGATAGTTTAGATCAGATTTTTTTTGTAACTGTTAGTGACAAATTGTGCATGCTCTTACAGAAGTGCATCAGTCATTCAACTTCGTGTGAGCTCATCCCCAGCAAAGACCATCTTCCCCACATGAGGACAGCGTTTACTGCAGCTGCTACAACTCCCAATTTGCATTAACTCAAAGAGGTCAGACCCCAATGTACAACTTCTGCTAGAGGTCTGTTAAAGCAGCACATCTCTGTTGCTGCCACTAGTGGCTAAAAAAAAAAAAAAAAAAAAGTTTGGATGCAAAAGGAAAAAGACCCCCCACAAAAATCGATTAGGATGAGCCCTGAACACAAGACTAGTGTGGTAAGTCAGGGCAATATGCAAATGGCTGCTTGTCCCACAAACTCTAATCCTATCAAGAATGCAGAAGATGTTAATTTGACCATCTTTCACAGCTCATAAATTTATCTGTAGCAAAGCCAGGCTGCCAGATGCCATCAAGTGGCATTTCTTTCAGGCTGGCAGTTTCAGCATAGATGTCTGATCATGCCTCAGTAACAACCAATAAAGCACATTGTATGTGTGGCCTTGAGAGCAGCTTCTCACAACTTTTTACAATAGAGCAAAACAGTGGGAAATGTGAATGACTGACTGTCAGAACTGGTGGTCTCCCTTGCACTGCTTTGGGCATACAGAGCTATGCATTTCACATTAAAATTGTTAGTATGCAGAGTATGCAGATTGGCTTATTGTGTTCTTAACAATTAGTGGTACAGGCTTCTCTACTTAATGTATTTAATCCTAAACAGTAAACAGAACCTAAAAATAGTCTCTCTTCTGATTCTCCTTATTAATTCGAAACTTCTTAAAATGCCAAACTGCTATTACTATAGCATAACCTTACTACCATTTTTAGAATAGAAATAGCCTATTTCAAAGCAAACAAAGTTCTCTAAAACGAAGAGCTCTAAAAATATGTAAACACTGTTATCCCTCTTTATCTCTCTCAAATACAAGGCTTAAAATTACTCACTGGAATTCTTTTCAATACAAAACATGGGAATTTCCAGCAATAAAAATGTTCATCTATAGATCCTCATGGAAACTGCTCCTTTTTTAGGACATGCATATTTTTGTCACATGGCATCTAAAACAATGCAAATATTTCAGATTATGGAACCTCAACCAGGGGAAACACACAAAACAGACTTAGAGCACTTCTTCAGGTACAGATTCTACAGCTGGACAGAAGTAGCAGAATAGTGAGGCATTTGTTACAGACTGCAGGACCTTGCTGGCCTGAGGGGCCCAAAAAGCCACCGATAAAAGCACATGTCCCTAAGGTAGATGCAGACTTCAACACTACTTGTTTGGTGCTTTGTTTGACACATAAGGAGCTACCTCCAGTGTTGACAGTTCCTGGGTCGGGCACTGCTCTTCAGGAAAGGTCACCTCAGGAACAGAGACAAGTCACCCGGCCTTCGGAATCTTCCTGAACTAGCCACAAGCCCTCCTGCAAACAAGCAAAATCTCAGTGCAAGGAATAAAATTTCAGAGAAAAAAAAAAAATCTATGCATAGCCTTTTCCGTGTAGCAACACATGCTAACCCTTATTTTGACCTCTGTACAAGGGAGTGACAACAGTAATGCTATTTTTAGGTAGATCTAAGATAAGCCACAGGTAACTACGTAACAACTCTGCTAGGCCAAAGAGAGGAGGAAACAGTATAAAAAAGAGTAAACTAAAATAAAATAAGTTTTAAACCTAAAGATGATACATCATGAATTTGCTTGGGAAAAACTGGTTACATTTTTCCTCCAGAATTAGACAGAAAAGGGGAGAATTAATTGTGTCAGAATTTGAGAGCCAGCTGCTAATAACTTTAAAGTTTTTGCTAAGGTAGGGCATGCATAAGCTGAGCTTTGGTTTTTTTATTTTTTTTTTTTGAAAGCAACAGTATTCAGAAGAAAAAAACATGATGTTTTACCACCTTTACAGGTACATGAACATTCATTTATACTAAAACTAATAATTAGTGAGTCCAAACCTCACTACCTTAATAGTATTTCAAGTAGGCTAAAGATGCTGAAACCCTCAAAAACTCTACTGAAAAATCAATGCAGCAAAGGAGACATATTGAGAATTCGTTATTTTTCATAGGCATTCTTTTTTTAATGAAAAAATTATTTATTGATACTGCATAAATTACTGATAAAACATCTGTAATACATAACAATCCACCCTGTTACACAATTTTAAACAATATTTAAACTATTTGGCAAACATTGCATCATTTACTCTTTCCTCTTTTCAGAAAAAGAAGTACAACCAAAACCTGAAGCCCGAGTACTTCACTCGTGTATTTTGCTGAACTGCTTTATGGAAGGCCGGCGTTCCCTGGGAGGTGCGGGGCGGCTCGGAGGGCAGGGCGCAGGCGCAGCCTAAGGCACGGCTGTTTGTCTACCCACCACTTGCATTAGTCCTTGGATATTAGTAGTTGCCATGTGCACCCTCTTGCAAATTATTTTTGTGATTACTACTGGACTACTTGCCTATGGTAGGATATTTGTGCTTTTAAATATAAAACTGTTGATAGCTGGTTTAAAAGTCTATCCCTGTATAAATCATTCCTTTTGCATAAATATGGAGTCGCCCTTACAATCAGTCCAGATCTGAAGCTACTATTATTTATTTCTGCATTTTACAAACAGCTGTCCTTTTAACTAGGTGTTCCATATGTTATAATCGATCAAGTACATCATTAACAGTAGGCAATATTTCAGAAGACATGTTGCTTTTGGAATATGGTCTATTATGCTGTTACATGAAGACAGTAGGTTTCCCTGTTTTTGTCCAATCCTTATCCATAATGGATTATTCCCAGAGTTGCATCCACCATTCTGCCACACCATTTCAATTCTGGTCTCATTATACTCACACTCATAGGCTTTTAAAGACATTTAAGATACTTAGGTGGCAGCTTGGCATAGGAGGTTCACTTTACAGAATCAGTTTAGAAATTCACCAATCTGACTTACTCTTCACTACCTTTAAAAGTAGTGCTTTCCTCCATTCACAGAGCTCTAGCCTCCAAAAGAGACCCCTCCTTTTTTTTTTTTTTTTTTTTTTTTAAAAAAAACTTCCTTTTTTCAACACTCCTTCATTTCTAATGGAATCTCCATTTCTAATGCATTTTCACATTCTTAATCTTTAGAAATAAGCTTCATTACTATTTCCTTACTTTAAAGTCAAATTTATTTCTATGTGTGATTACTGTTTTATAATCTTTGCATTACATAACATTTTCTATAACATGTGGTTAAGAGGTCTCTTACCTTACTATTGAGATTACGCTGTGAGTTAAACTGTTCTTAGTTAGATTTTTTTACTTGTGAGTTTTTGTTGCTTTGTAAGGTACTACAAAGTCTCCCAGTTCTTGTCCTTGACTTCTGAATTAGTGTTTGTTTTATGAAAAAGGTGCATTGTCATTGATATTTATTACCTAAAGCAAAAGGATTTAATCACTTTTTTCCCCCCCAACAGCAGCAGTTTTTAAACTCTTAAAAGTGTCACACACATTGCACTTGACCACACTTGGAAAGCACCCCTTTTACCCTATCCCCATTAAGACCCCAGTTGAAACACACCTGAACTGCACTCACTCCTCGCCTGGTTACTGCTGCAGATTATGCACAGCACTTCCAACATTACACACCACAAAAAGGAAACATGCACCTGCCCTCCACTTCCATCCTTCCGTCTGCATTAAAGTTACAACATCCTCCTCACCATGCCCTACTGCTGGCACAACCCAGGCAAATAATTTTATGAGATATATTTTCATTTATTAATAATAGTTATTGGATAACCAGTGCTTAAAAACAAAACAATGTTTTTTTAAGACCTATGGTATAAGACATTTACTTTCAGTCTGAATCCTAGTTCTTTTTCTTGCACTCATGTCCCAGGTTTTAGCTCATTAATGCTCTGAGTTGGTGCAACTTTCTGCTCCTAAACATGCATGTTCTTCTCAGGAGTAGCTATTTGGATAACCCTGGATAATCAACAGCTGTTGGCTTTTGGTTTTGACTCAAAATGCGACAGAGATGATTCCTACCACAGGTGGAAGCCAATGTACTATCATTATCTTAGCCATTCCTAACAATCATTAACAGTTCTACTATAACTCTTGAGAACTTATGGCAATACCCAAAGAAATCTATGTTATTACTTCTTATTGTCTCACCACTCCCACCTGCTTCTTCCAGTTTCCAACCGTGTCCCCCTCCTGGGGCAGCACACCAACTTCGAGCCGGTCACCCACGTGCCTTTCCCGTTCTGCTCCCGGTGCCTGCAGCGCCAGCGCGGCTGAGGGAGCGGCGCCCCTGCCTGCGCTCGCTGCGGAGGGGCCACGGGAGCCCGTTCCCCCGCGGCACCCACGGCCCCAGCTCTTCCCTCTGCTGCACCTCGGCGGGCGCAGGGGGCACAGCGCAAAGCAGCGCCGCAGGGCGGACTGGCCAGATCACGGGAGGTGAGGAAGCACTCGTCTCTGCTAAGGCTGCACTAGAGAGTGCACATTGGGCCTCTACGCTTTTCCACTAGGAAGCAGAAGGCAAGCCACCCAGGGGACTCTTGTCATTTCCAACAAGAGAGAAAAACTGTTTTATTATCCTATTAAGTTCAGGAGACAGCCAGATGAAGGGGAAATTGCTCATAAGGTGCAGAACCCTCCCTAGCAATACCATGCTCCTGGATGAATCACCTCTTCCTCTTGTCCTCAGCTTCTTGGTGAATGACGGGCGGGAGGGAGGAAAGGAATGTGCATGGATGCACCATGTGACTTAAGGAGTAAGCTCAAGGTAGTAAAGACGAACACCTCTTTCTATAAAAATTATCTCAATTGGAAACCCCTTGAACATCTCTTGCATACAGTTATCCATTGGCTTGATAAATTACTTTTGAACTTCTAAAAATTAGGCTTTAAGTTATAAATAAAGTTAAGAAAAATACTTTCACTTTGCTTAGTTGCAATAACTTTTATACTAGTTAAGTGTTTTTAACAACTAATGGAGGATTTTTTTTTTGTTTTGCGGCCTGTATCAGTAGAATTTTCAGAAGCAATTATTATAACTTGTGCTCCCCAAATACCTTCTAGAATTTCACCACCTTGGATTTTTAGTTGCTTTCCTGCCCTCTAGTGCTCATATATATTTAAACCTATATAAGACCGCTTTTGGAAATCACTAAGTGGTCCTATTGAAATAAAACTATTTGCTTACTGCCACATTACAAGCAATCTAAGCAGGACATTTATAATTGCTCAGTTAGGCAACGCACTCAATGAAAGGTCAGAATTTTCATGTTATCACTCATTTTACAAAACTAACTTAAGGCAGTTTTCTATTTCAGCTTTGGGATAGATAATGGAGTTTCAAATGCAAAAATCTAGAAATAAGCTTGAAGCTGTTATTCAAACATTTGCATTGATAGTGAAAACTGTTAGCCAGATTTTAGTTCCAAAGACCAAACTACACATTTCCACAGCACTAACAATGTCATCTGTCAAAAGCTTGTCTAAATTCTTTTCCCCTCTAATTATGAAATTTATATTACTGTGCATGCTTACATCCAAAACAACATATTACACCTGTAATTACTCCCATACTACTAGAAAACCAGTGAATTAAATTTATTTAGTGTTAAATGGAAATGGAATCTTATACAGTACATGTAAGACTTCAGGATGAGTAAAGCAGAACTAATTGCACAAAAGATTAAAGGTTCACCTCAATAGTCAACATTATCAAACCATTACAGCTTCCATCTTCAGAGTGCAAGGTATGTCATGCAAAAAAACACAACTCAAAAAATCCCCAGACAAGCCCAACATTGTGGTACCACTTAAATGATAGCATACCACAATATTTTACAAGACAAAGTGATCGTTCATAGAGAATGAAGCATTTTAGCTATAACTAAAGTGTTTGAACATACTTAAATTCTGCATGAACACCAACTCCAGCATTACTATACCTAAGGAAGAGGCAACATGCTGGGAGAAAGTACCTAAAAAAAAAAAAAAAAAAAAAATCAAAGCCTCTTTTATTCAGATCCAATATAATAACTTGCAAGAGTTAAGTTATGCAATCTTATTATTCAGACTCCCCACATAACTGGGTAAGTTTCAATACATTTTTACATAGAGCATAATCACATAACCATCACATCAGCAAGACAACTTCATTATCTTGACCACTACATTTAAACCATGGTATGATAACATGCCCTGCGAACAAATTGTCTTCTAGGACAGTAACCTATATGTAGAAATACCAAGCAACTAAAATACGCTCCTAACCGCTTTAAGATTAAACCCAAATGAAGTACAATTTGTATTTTATTTACATGTTTTTGAAATACGTAGGTGAAAACTGCAGATGGGACAGAAGAACAATGCAGAGGAGGGGTAAGACAGGGCTTACTGATCAGAGCAATTTTACCTCCTATACTCTTTCTCAAGCAAGGGCTCTTACTAGGGTTGCCGTATCCAGCAGCTGCAGGAGGAGCTGCTCTTCCCGCTCCCACATCCTCGCCCAGCCAGGCTGAGCGCAGGGGACCAGCACCTGCCCCCCAACTGGTTCCTCAGCCAGAAGCACTGCGGAGAAACACACTCCTGCACAGGTGCTTCAGCGAGAGCTTCAACACAAACATGCAAGGAAAACAGAAGATGACAGAATGGTTTTAAAATGTCCACCTGATAATATTCATGTCCTGAGGGCACCACAAGTACATTAATTTACAAAAAAAATCATAAAAAAAAATGAAGTTGTTAACCCTAATATATAGGAATAACCTATTTGTTTTCCTGGCTTAAATGTAAGCAAGTGGAACTTATCTAGAAAGACCTCGTTGAGGTTAACTTTCCAACTACATTCAAAGAAAATAATTTACGAAACTATAATGCAAGGTCTAGTTGAAGTGAGGATGCAAGTTAACTATAACCATAGTTAAATAA
The DNA here is from genome assembly GCF_000705375.1 of Tinamus guttatus. Next base: position 232,026 of record NW_010579187.1, on the reverse strand, counting down.
AAACTTTAAAAGACACTGTAAAGAAATAAAATATGAAACTATAGGAAGTAGCTGAAAGAACACTTTAGTATTCACCTGGAACATTCTACTCTCAAAGCCCATCATTCTCAGGAATGTGTATTTCATAAATAAAAATACAGAACAAAAATATGTGTAATTATGCTAATGCTGGATACTTCTACATCTCTTCAGATAAAATTTGTGTCTCTTCCAAATTAATGATAAACCCTGAAAAAAACTGGCTTTTCCAATCTATTGTGCAAGAGGAAACACAGATGAACAAACCAACATTTGGAAAAAAACACTTTGTACAAGGTTGCAGTTCTAAACACTTATATTACAAAGCAATGTAAATAAATACCAGGCTAGTACAAAAGCTCTTATTTACAGTTTTACAAATGAAATTGTTTTCAGTGTTTTTAAAGAACACAGTATTAGTAAAATGAGTTCTTGTATATAGCATTACAATTTCTGCTAAATTTCATGTAGTATTGTATAAAACCATTGTTCAAGTTAATTTTTGTTTATAATTTAGTAAGCCAAAGCCCAGTTTATGCCTGGAATGGTATCTGTTAAAGTGCTGAAAAAGAGGAAATTTCTGAAACTTTAGAAAAACATACTGTACATTATTAAAGCTTTATCAAGTCAAAAATGTTAAGATTTCATTCACATTTGCTACCACACCACCTGCAGATGAATTTGTAACAATGCTGGAAAAATTAACAGGATGTTGATCGCTGTTATCTTCAAATCCCATATCTGATGGCTTCTCATAAGTATTTTGTCTTAAGCTTCAGTGGTGGCTTCAGGTTTCATAATCTGATAAGTAATCAAGTATTCTGGATAAGCCTGAAAAATGACAAACACATTCTTTATTACAATTGTATTTTTCTGGATACATGCAGAGAGGGAAAAAGTGCATTATTTATGTCAAAATGGCAAACTGGCAGAATGTCTGAAGTGTTCAGGAAATGCAGAGTCTTTTATACTTGTTTCTTCAAAGACAAAAGCAAGTTCTAGCAACCCTCAAGTAAAAAAAAGAAATTCTAATGTGCTTTTAAAATATAATGCTTCGAAAATAAAATAAAAAATAAACAGAAGCAAAAATCAAGTTACCTGCTCCCCTCTATAAATGACATATTCTGCCAATGCCAGTCCATTTACACTGGGTCGCCCAGTAACGGAGTGATGTCCTGGGGGAGAATGAGCCATTTTCATAGCACTGAACTGCAGGAAAGACTTGCCCAGGGTTACACGACAAAATAGCAATTGCCTATATTAAAAGGGGAAAAAGGACTATGAATTAAAATAAAATAATACTTGTGAAGCAACAGAAAGTAAGATTATCTTAGTAACTTGAAACTTACACCCGAGCCACTTTAGCCAGTCCTTGTAATAAGCAAAATTATGAATTTTTGTTTGGAATGATAAAACTTACATTTCCTTAAGATCTTTAGTTTGGGGAAAGACTAATTATTCACTAATAGTGAATAATATTAATCACAATTACTGGCAACAGAGTGCTTAACAATGAAACTCAGGCTGTCACTTTTCAAAAAAGCACTTTTCTAAGGGAACACTATTCCCCAAATCAGTCATTATAACAGCATAATAACAACAGCACTTGTGTTCTCTGTAACAGCAATATCATCAATGCCAAGTACAAACCAATACAAGCTATAGATAAAATCAAAACATGTTAATACTGGCATTTGTCAGTATGGTATGTTAAAATGTTTTCATTAGAAAGAAAAATCAGAACAAAAGCAGCTATTTCTTGCCATATGCTCCAGTATAATGGCAACCACCTCAGCATTTTTGTAGTTCAATGTTATGTACCATTTTGTGATGCTCAGCCAAAACACTTTTGCTTTTTAAACTCTTTACAAGACAAATTGAAAGAACTTACCAAAATTTGAAAAAAATATGAACAGGAAACCAGAAAGAGATAATGACTGCCTCTTTAAGCCTAGAAGATTATTCAAGGATACAGGAAAAGGGTATGCAACTTGAAAGAAAGGCCTCTGCACAGACTCAAGGAAGGAAACTGCCACAGCTACCTAATCTCTGCGAAACTAGTGGAAGCAGTACCCAAAACACTATTTTCCTGCTTGAAATGATGGCCGTTACCATGAGAACTCCATGAAGAAAGAGCAACTTATTCTAAACTGAAGGTGTCAATGGGAACACAGAATCACAGAATAGCTGAGGTTGCAAGGGACAGAAAAGGTGGTTCTGCAGAAAAGCAGACCTACAAAAACTCAGGATTAGTGGTAGTGACTCCACAAATCCATGCCTATGTTTTATTACCTGAAGCAGAGGGAGGTGGAGGCTTTTATGGGCACACCCTCAAAGCACACATCATCTCAATATTGCCGAATTTCTCCTTCCTCTGTAACAGGCAATGAAGCAGACTGAAACCTTGCATTGCTGCATCTTTCACATAAGTGTGTAGCAGATCTTCATTTGCAGAGAATCTAACCTGACTTTTACCATGAGCTAAGGGCAAGGACTCAGGTAAATGCACAGAAGATGCTTAACGGTTCTGTTAGACCTCAGTGCCAAAGGTTTCTGAAAGGCTCGGCACATGGTGAGCACTGGGAAGGTTTTGTTGCCAAGCTCATCTTTCTTCAGACAATCTGCTGACTTGATGGTCAATTGCCAAGTGTGTAAATGCAACCTTGGATTCCCCTGTGTTAAAGATCATGACTTACCTGTGGCAAACATAACAAGATCTATCTTTGTGAATCGGACATCCAGTGCCACCTCCAATTCCATATACATACTGATTGCTTTTGGAGGAATTTTCTGCAAAATAAATCCCAGCTCCAAACATGCCACCTATGTAGGCATGTCTTTCATCAAAGCCTTTGTGAATAATCGCATTCACAAAGGGGGAGCCTAAAATAAATAAATAAAGTTAAATAAATACTTGGAAATGTGCTTGTATTTATCTTAATTTTACCATCCATTCCCCAATATTTTTAGTATGAGTTTTCACATATAAAAATGTATCTCCAGAAACGCTAAGCAACTCAGGTGTATGTGACCCGATTGCTTGCAGTGTTACACACAGAACAGTAGGCGAGACGCGTGCATTGTTACAGTTACAAAGCATAAGATTGGAGGCAACTTCCGCAGTAGGGGAAGGCACTGTTATTCAGCACTCCTTTTCCGTTCAGCACAACTTTTTTCTAACCAAGATTTTTTTAAATTTGCCAGAAAAGTCTTGTCTTTGCCAACACTGAGTAGACTACATTTAAACACAATAGATGCACTCCAGTCAAAACTCTAAAGTAACTCTCTTAAAGAGAATAGATTATTCTTCTGTTTCTCCCTCTAATATGTATTTACTTGCGCTGGGCATAAAAGAATAAAAAAGCCTTAAAGAATAATCTATTTAAACTGGGCTCTCTATCTTCAGAGACACTTGACACCCATTCATTTTTCTAATATGTGTAACTTTAATAGGAATCTTAACCAAAGCTTTAGGAATGCTTTTCTTTTTAAGAGGAGCTTTCTCTAAGAAAATATAGCATTTCTGTTACAAGAGGAGTTTTAATGAAAATAATCCAAAGTCTTATCCTTCACGTTAAGAAAGCCTTCTATGAAGCAGAACAACATTCCTCACAAAAAAAGAAAATGAATTGGAAAGAGTCACAGCTTTTTTTCATGTTATGTTCTGTGTATTGCACAATGATTCAAGATATGTATTAATGTAAACTAAAAAAAAATTAAAAAAAAAAACTAAGAGAACAGTCATATGGCATAAATTCTCTGTTCCAGGTATAATTGTATAGTAGTGCACAAAAATAGGGTCAATTTCCAATAAGAAAAAATTTACTTTTAACCAGTAGAAACCCTCTACTAAAGAGTGCTGGTAGTGTGAAATGGGTAAATAAGTTTCAGTATCTTACCATGAAACAGCATCCTTTCATTAGCATGGTTATGATTCTCTTCAGAGACCTCTTTCCTCCTGTGAGTGTATCTTTCCCAGAGTTTTTTGTTGCATACTTTCTGAATCTGAAACAGACAAAAATGTAGATTTCTCTACCTTGAAGTCAAAAATTTCCATTTGCTTTGACTGATATTTAATATATAGTACCCACATCACAAATATACTACTCTAGAACACTAAACAAGAATTGATCCTTACTTAGAAGTCAATTAAACAACGATGAATTTCTAAAGCTTCTAAAACTGATTGTTAAAACGGCAAAACACTGAATAAACCATAATTACAAGCTTCATGACAGCCAATGCATTTTAAAGATCTATTGAGTAATTCCTCTTAATTAAAATTTAGAAGAGTTCACCACAATTAGTGTCCCTCTAAACATTGCTTGATATAAAATGTTAATAAAAAGATCCAGTAATTTAAAAAAAAGTCTTCCACAAAGACTTCTAGAATGTTAAAAAGCAAACAAGACATCTTGCCCTATGCAGAAATATGCTTAACATTCTCACTGTAATGTGTTCCACTGGGAAAAAATTAACATCAGTGTGGTGCAAATTTGTACTTATTTTCAAATCAAAAAGTTTCCAGTCAAAGAATCAAAAACTTCAGTTTTACTGAAAATGACCATTTGGTCATTTGTTTAGGAAATCAAAAATGTGAATGCAAACCAAAACTCCAGATTATTTATAAGCAAGGCTGTCTGCTTCCTATTATATTAAGAATATTTGTCTTTAAATAGAGCCATACTTGGTATCAAGCCACACCAGATCCCTTTACTTACATGTTTCTGCAAGTTTTCCTGTAGGTTCTTGATTCATGTTTTTCCGTACTCTATCAACAGAGTAAAATCTCTAAAATCTCTGGCTCCTATTAAATAACCTGTCTTTTTCTTCAAAAATCCTGTACTTTTCTGTGAAGTCCTACAGGATTATTCTATAGTTCTTCTATAGTCTAGTCTTTCTCTATTAAAAGTCCTTAATCTCTATTGGCCTATAAACAGTTTTTCCCATATGATCTTGTTCTGTGATTTTTCACTTGAGCATGATTGTTTCCTTGCACGTGTCTCAAAATGACACATCCCTTATGGAGCTCAGCCAAGGAACATACGTTTTACTGCTGAGTCAAAGATACTTCCCAAACAAAGCACTGAAACTGTAACCAGCAACCATAAAAATGTGACTGCTACCTTTAAAATGTTGTATCTGTTGAAGACTCCCCCAGCATGTCCCCCGTCTCTGTGCTCTCGGACGGTGCTCTGCATCTGAGGATTGAGAGTTTTACAGTGTTACTTGGCTCCAGAATATCCTTCATACATTCTGGTAATCAAATGTAGAATCAGTCTTAAAAAATATTATAGAAGAGACTTTCAGGCAATAATTGTGTGTAAGTAATGCTGGATTGTGAAGGCTCACAGACAGGTCTTAGGACATTTTAAAACTATACTTTGAACAGTCTATACACTAGTTTCTAAATTAAAAAGCACAACAATTGGAGCACTGTTTCTTCACTAATTTGCCTTGTGTGATTATTATACTTTGGAAAGGAAGTGACTTAAACCCATGTCTAAGAGAGGCAATTGGTAGCACTGAATTTTTATGTTATATCGAAGAACTTTTCAGTAAAGATATTTACCACTATCAGTAGTAACATAGATAAGAATAAAAAATTACTGTTCATATTAATGATACCCACAATACTGCTGCAGTCAAGTACAGACAAGGAAAAAAAAAGAAAAAAAAACCTAAAAACATCTTCAGTTCTTTCTTTTCTTACAACGCTTAAAGTGTATCGTACAGTTAAACTGTCTAGTAAGACTTCTTTGTCTACTTCCTCGGTAACAGTGACAAGCAGCATACCTCCTCTTCCACTGACTGAAATTCCTTATCTTCAGAGGAAAGATCTATGAGTATAGTTCCACTGCCAGAAGTATTCAGAGTCAGGTATGGGTTAAGTCCTGTGAATATAACAAAAAACAACAACAGTTTCAGATACTGCCTAAATAAGCAAAAACAGGGATTTTGTTTAAGTGCTGGGGGTGGGGAAAAAAACAAAAACAAACAAACAAAGAAACAAAAGAAGCGGGGGCTGGAACTGCTCCTTAAAAATAGTTTCCTAACAAAGTACTCAATGAATCAGTCAAAAAGCAACTGAAAGTCAAAAAAGTTAAAAGATCCACAAAAAAAACCCCATCATCACTGGCAAAGGATTATCTTATGGCTTGGTTTGTCTCGAAGAGCAAAAATAAATAATTTAGTGCTTTGGACATTGAGTCCACCTTATTCTGGACTCCAGACTCGGAATGAGATTTCACAGATGGCATCTTTACAGAAAAAAAAAACTTTACAAATTCTAGCTAAACTATTCCATCGCTCTGAAACACAGCACAACAATAGCAGTTAATGTTTTGATGAGATAGGGAGTGAAAAAAATAACGTACTTTTTTGTCTGCCATGCAGCCATAGTTAAATGGAGCATGCTTTTCCCAGGATTGTGCTGGAATCAACAAAGCTGCTGCACAAACAAAAGGGTTTAGCATAAAATTCAATAGAAGCCGAAGCTGTTAAACAAAGCAGCTACGTTCATTTTGGCTCACTGGAAACAAACCGTATTTCAGAAGAGAAGGATATACAAGACTTTCTGCTCGCTCTTGGGGAACACACTATGGCTTCCCTTGCAGGAGCCAAGGGAGCAGCGCAGAACGGGCCCTGGCCACGGACGGATGACGAGCTCTGCGCTCCGGCCTGCGCGGAGGGAGGCGACTGCTCCCTCCGCGGCGGCACAGCCCGGCCACCAGCTGGCTCCGAACCGCCGCTTCAGCCAGCGGGCAGACGCCGAGCAGGGATCGCGGCGGAAAAACGGGCAGCAAATTAGAATATTAACAGTAAAGCACTGTACAAATAAAAGCACTCTAAAAGCCCTCATATTACTGATCAAAAGACCTTTTTTCATTAAAAGTGCTCTTTTTAGAATAAACTAAGTTTTACTAAAAATTGTTTTCAATATTTAGAACAATATGAAGAATTTGTAAAAATGTATTTTATAAAGACAACGTTACATAGTATTTTGAAACAAGCATATACCTTGCTGCCCAGAAATCAGTCTTTCAACTCCTTTAATTATTTTATGCCGATGGCCATAGGCATTAATTCCAATTTCCTTCAATTCTTTGTGTCCCATTTCAACCAAAACATCCAGCGTTATCTAGAGGAAGAGCAATATCACTTTTTGGACAACAGCATAAACAGAACAGCTACCAATCACACTGTGAATATATTCTACAATAGCTATGGCAAAAAGTGTGGAAGGAATATGCATACAGGACATTATTATTCCTGTCCTTGGCTTTACTTACACTGCATTCTCCAGACTTTTGTCTTTAAAATTTCTACAAGCTACAGCTGAGTGACTGGCATTCCTTGAAAATACCATGTTTCTGACTAAAAATTTTCATCTTCTAAACATATTCAAGTCCACATATAAAAACCACAGCAATTACTAATCAACATCGCTTACTTATTGACTCCATTTATACCAATGAAAGCAAACATAGTATACAGTATGCAATACTGTATACAGGCTATATACAGTAGTATAGAGCAAAGCTCTCAAACTGATATAGATAATATTGCTTCACTTTAAAATAAGTATTTTCTTTCATTCCACATCCAAACTGAAACATCTACTCATTTTAAATTTGTCTAATTACACTATGCTAAAAAGTATTTTATTCCCTGGCATCCTAGGTGGGTATGTGAAAATACAACCACTCACCTGTTCTCTCTCAAATATGTCAATTAGATGTTCAAGGCCAAGGTTCCGCACAAACTGATTTATGCTAAAATCTATACCTGAAACTAGAGAAGAAAAACAACTCATCAGGAATATTCATACACATACTTAAGTAGTGTACACACCACTCGCTGCAGCAGTAAAAGGAGATACAGCAACCTCGGCCTTGTGCAGACTTAGAGGGGAAAACAAACAAAAAAACCCATCAAACAAAACACACACCCACCACAAACATCCACGTCCCTAACAAGTGTCAGCTGGGGCTACCAACCCCAAAAGAGTTGGATGTTCTACCCTCATTCGCCAAAAGGCCCAACCTTTGGGCATCTGCAATATAAGCAGCTAAGTGGTTATCGGAAATTCACCTCCAAACAGCAACTATTTTGAGAACTAACATATTATAGAAATAACCTTTTTAGGTTATCTGATCCAAAAACAACCCCTTAGAAACTAGATGAATCCTGTAATAAAATATGGGTTGGTGTGGAGCCAAAGTTCATGTGACTCCTTTTAAGACTTTTGTTCCACATTAATGACAGCATAGGGAACACAGCTATTGCGTATGTCAAATGACAAATCTGTGCAGAGCCTCAAATTTAGGTCTTATTCTGTTATGTTGCAAATTCTTATTACTGAGGTCTCACCTTCTTTCTTCTCTAAAACTGCAGCTCCCTCTGCACCATTTGTACCAACGACAGAAGGAAGTTCAGAAAAACTACCAGACAAGTTGTCAAGGCTGCTTGCAGCAGACAGACTGGATGGACTGGATGGAACAGAAGAGAGGGAATCAGCTGCAGATCCTGTAGTCTGTGACACATTTATAACCTGAGGTTTGTAGCACGATGGTAGTGCAGAAGGAGGCATTGCTGCTGTCAATAACGCGCTGACATCATCTGCCTAAACATCAAAAGGCAATTTATTACAAATGAAGAAATGCTTTCACACACAGTTTTTCCTCGAATGCATTATTGTTCTTCCAAACTACTTTCTAATTTTAATGCAGTATATATAACACTTATAGATATCCAAAAAAGACAAGTTTACAAATGGCCTTTTGTGCCAAAAACATACCAAAAATAAAGACAAAAGAAACAACTACAATTTTGAAATAAAAATATAAATATGTATATACAGAGAGAATATAAGGAAATAAGCTAAAAAAGTAATCCTTCAATATTTCTACAAAAGCTTTTGAGTCAGAACACAGTTACTCTGAGGGTAACTTTGGATTGCATTGTAATACTTAAGGGATGCCTAAGAGCCAGATGGTTACTTGAATTTACACTGCTACAAATTTTGCTGGCATTTTATTGCCACAGCAGTTTTTGTAACAGACAAACTGTAGGTACCAAATTAAAAGCATCCATTTAGATCCCCTCCTACCTTTTTTGTGCACTATTTTAAAATAAGAAGCCTTAAACAGGAAAATTTTGAAAAAAAAAAGTTTGAAGAGGCTCTGCTGATTTTCTTTACCATTTATAAACACCAGAGTAACCAACGCATTGTAAACTTTGCAGAAGTTACCACATTATTATTTTTTTAAAATATAGTTTTAGAGGAGTTGCCACAACAACAGAGAAATAGGTATTTCCCATAAAGATCCCCTCCTTCACTTACAGTGACGAGGTCTAATGGTGTTTGTCCTTCCTGGTTTTTCAGAGTGGGATCAGCCCCATGTGCCAGTAACAAGGCACAAAGTTGTGTTCGTCCTTTCTGGGCTGCTTCATGTAAAGGTGTGAAAGCCCATTTGTCCGTAGCATTCACGCACGCGTTATACTTTATGAGTAAAGCTGCCACATCCACATGCTGAAAAATAAAACATCATGTTAAAATCCAAGGTGCTACAATATATTAAGCTAACTCAGAATTAGTATTGACTCTTCTTAAAAGGTGTTTTTTCCCTGACCTATAGTAACCTAACCAATAAAAAGTTAAGACTTCTCTTGTAAAAGGAGGATCAACTACAGAATGGTGAATCTAAATGCCTTGGATTTCATTAACAGATGAAGAAAATCTTAAATCCAAACTTCTGGTCTGGAAAGTACTCCAGCCATTTTATTAAAAGACTTGCTCAAAACACAAAAATCCTGACTGAAAGCCCACACAAACAAGTAGCATCTCAGCTTTGATCAAAGTAGTGTGAATAAGATCTTGATACAAAGTGACTGGCATGAGTGAGCAAATGCATTTTATAGAGCACCTCTTGAACTACTTGCTTGGTAAATGTTCGCATTCAGGAAATGGATTCTCTATCAATTGAGGAGTTTTCACCTATACAGTTACTTGAATGAGTCAGTTACTTTTTAGCTTTTCAGGAATAAGTTACACTACAAGAAAACGGAAAAAGCTTTCCAGAAAGATTATCAGATGAAGACATTGACCATAAAATGCAGTAATGCAATTTTTTCAAGGCTAAAAAGGTTGGAGATATTTACCCCATAAGATGCAGCATTATGCAGGGGAATCAAACCTCCTTTATCCTGTGCATTCACATCTGCGCCATGCTGTAGAAGGTACTCAGCAACCTCCAAATTGTTGTAACCAGCTGGAAGTTGGCAAAATGAAGAGTAAACAGAACATATATTAAAATAAATGTTAGAAGTAACAAAATTGACAAATGAGTAGTTAGGTCAAAGAATTCCAGTGAACATCAAGTAGCTTCAAGTTGCAGAGCAGAATAAAAATCCTTCATATGGATTCATCCAAAACTTTCTCAAGAGGCAGCAGAGAAATGATAATTCACTGGAGTACATGAAAGCTAGAATGTCAGTCCCAATGAAGACAGTGTATTATCTATTAGTGAAGACAGCTTCACATTATATAAGAGTGTCTGGTTTTAAAACCTCTGTCAGAAAACAAAATAAAAGATACCTTGAGGCTAGAGAGAATGGGAAATTGAAGCCATTAGTAATAAACACTTCTGAAAAGTGGAGGAACAAAAGATACAAAAAGACCTTACATCCACAAACACAATATACACATAACACTTAAAATAATGTATTTTTAAATAGTAACAACATTTTATATGGAATCCTTTATCTTGAAACTGTGCTATTAAACTCACTTAAAATTAGTAAATCCAGCTGCAGTAATTCTTAACTGTATTCCAAGCACTAACCTGCTAAGTGTAGCGGTGTTGAGTGTCGTCCTTGTGTGTCCCGACAATTGACATTGTCAGGTGAACACAGCTTTTTTACTCGGGCCAAACAACCTTTCTTAGCAGCATCTAGTAGAGCTGCGTCTCCTCTAAGTAGGTCTTGAATATCAGTATCGCCATCTTTAACAAGGTCTAAAGGAGTATTTCCATCTCTGTTTTTCTTTGTGGGGTCAGCTCCATGCTGTGGTAAACACATAAGTAGAGTAAACGTCTCTAAATCTTGAGTGTTTCATTTCTTACTGAGCAGGTATTTCAATACACTTTCAAATCTTTCAGAGCAATGATGTATTATATGTTAAAAATAGCCTTTCACACACTGCTTCAGAAAGGGCAAGACATAAATAGGATACCTCTACTGAAAACATATGTGGAACTACAGTCACTTAGGAACACAAAGCACAAGTCAATTCTTACTAGAAGTCCAATCACAGTTCAGACTAAGAAAAATATTTCCAAAAAGTAATCAATATATGGAATACCTGTAATAGGAGTTTGCATATCTCATATTTTCCTTTTGCTGCAGCTTCATGTAAGGGGGTGAATTTCCACAAATCAGCTACATTTACAACTGCTCCATGTTTAACGAGAAGTTCTGCAACTTCATAGTGACCATAAGAGCAAGCATTATGTAAAGGGACAAGTCCTCTGAAAAGAAAATAGAGGTATTCATTTAAAAAAAATAAAGTATCTTCGACAAATTGATATAAATCTGGAATGCAGTGCATTTAACAAGCACAACACAACAAACATCTCTTGTTTTCTGAATGTTCCGGATTATTCTAATACAGTATCTACAGCCCAAGTGATACAAATGTATAAATGCCACCAGTAGTGGGCCTGGGCAAGGTCAGGGGAGAAGACAGACAAAACAAAAACACAACTCCCAAACTAGGGGTGGGGGAAAGGGGTCTTGGTTATTTGGTTACTTAAGTCCTGCAAAATATTTCCGTGGGTTTTCTGAACAGCTCCACACTAATTAAACTTTCTATGGAAACAAGAAAGTGAATGTCTGAGGAAAGATGAAACGCAAATCTGCTGACAATATTCAAGGACTGACAAATATACAATAAGGACTACATTTGCTTAGAAAACATATATTTGAATATTTACCCCTTATCTTTTGCATGTACATCAGCTCCATGTTGTAGAAGATATTCAACAACTGATACCCTATTATAGCCAGCTGCAAAATGAAGTGGTGTGGACTGACGTCCTTCAATATCTCTGCAGTTCACGCTTTGAACTGTGCATAGTTTCTGTGAAAATCAATAACAAAAACATTTATAAATACATATAATGCTGCACACAAACTTGGTTATAAAATGTTGTTATATATACACATCTAATTTGTATTTTTAATTAAAAATAATTGTAAACCCTAGGTCTTTACTTTGTTTCCCCAGATTCTTCTGCCAAATTGTTTACTCAAAGAACAAAAAAATTTAGCATCCCCTCTCCCCACATCCACAGCCATTACTTTTAAATTTTTAAATTTAATTCGACTTTAAAAGCTGAATGCAACTTTTACAATGCGATCAGTGTCAGATTTTATCATTTGTAGCTCTATTGCAATACAAAGCTCTTAGGGCAAGGATTATAGTCCTAATACAGTCTGGTTCCGGGGGTAGGAGAGGAAGGAAGTGTGAGTTATTTTATTTGAATTTGAGAAGTCCTAGATTGTCATAAAATTCCCTGTCATATTTAGGATGCTTTAGTCTTACTTTTACAGTATCCACATCTCCAGCCTTTGCAGCCTCCAGCAACTGGCGATCTGCATCTGAATTACCTAGTGGGATACCCTCTGCAAAAGAAATGGTATTGTATGATAGTTAACAGTAGGTAGTCAAAGAATTTGTTAAGACAGGAAATCATTTGAGTATTTCATGTATTTGCCCTTAAAAAGGGGTTAATCGGCTATAGACAATGTTTCATCTTTTATGATCTGTAACTGTAGCTGTTACTTCAACAGTGCTTGCAAGGCTCTGAAGCCATATCAAAGCTGCCCTTAGCAGCATGTTTTCTGCCTGTTTTGGAGTCGTTCAGAACCAATTAAATATTTTTATTCAGTTTCCAAATTAGGAAAGTTATCTGTGAGTGTGTAACATCCAAACTTTATTCATGGACATTCCTTTTTTTGTTGCCTTTGTTCACAAATGTACAGTAACAGTTTTTAACTTCTGAACCTCATTTTCTGCTCAGAAGATTCAGCCCTGCCCACCTCAGGACTTTTCCAAAACAATTCCAGGTGGCTGCACAATTAAACCTTCTGAGCAGCTCTGACAACTTGTGTAGTTGAATGCTACAGAGTAAGACATACCCTTAATTACATCTATGGCAGACACTTAACATGTGCACATGGTAAAGCATCCCCAGAACTGTGCAACTCAAACCAGTTTTTCATCTTTTAGGGAATTTTTGTTGCCTGTGCTCGCTATTATTCCTTGGTAGCGCTTGAATTGGCAAGTAAAATGAAACACAACAGGGCATTAAAAGTGAATGCTAAATAAAGTAATTGTACCTTGCAATAGCTGTTGCACACTTTCTGTTCCCATTTGGGAGGCTGTAAAGCCCTGCAGGGACACAATGGAAGGATCACATCCAGAACTCAGTAGCAATCTGCACGTCTGAAGATGACCACAATGTGCAGCTCTATGAAGAGAGGTCTGACCGAGATTATCCAATGCATTAACCTAAAAATTATACAGAATCTTGAGAATACATCATTACCAGAAATAATACCATCAAAATTAATACAAAGGCTATTTTCTTTGGTGAGCAATGGGATTTCACACTCTTCTCACTTTAATTAAAGGAAAATATTCAGCCTATTTCCAAAGGCAGATAACTTTACAAAGTGCTTTGGCTTTATAAAATTGCACTCACTGAAGACACTGAATAATCCACAGTGCGAGTTAAACAAACAATTACAGCCTGTTTACCACATACAGAATAGGTCTTAGTTTTGTTCATGACAGCACACATTCTTTCTCAAATAAACAGGACAGTTTTAACTGTTACAGCTTATTGCAGTCTTTCAGAACGAGGACTTTAACTAAGCAATCAAAGTAACTAAGATAAGCTTAATAATTTTTAGCTCTGCTGCCAAACATGCTTATCTTCCCTACTGTCCTGCTGGTTTTGATCATTTCTGCCTAAGTATCACAGCAATCCATTGTATTAAAAAAATCCGTAAGATACCGCTGACTCCTAGTTTTGGACCATTCAAACAACGCAGAGAACATCTCCTATGTATATTATTCTTAAAGAAAACCGGTCCAAACTCCATCTTGTATGATTTAACATTTTGCCTCTACTGTAGTTTTACTACACATCATGGTCTACCTACTTAAAGTACAATGCTGTATTAATGGATTTATAGCCTCTTATGTATATAAAAATGTATAAACTTCCAAAGCCCGATTATTTTAGCAAACTTTGTGACCCCAGTTTACTCAGTTGTTCTTTCTTATGCTGTGAAAACACATATAGTAGTTGAATCTAAACAAAAAAGCGTAAGTAGTGACTCATACCTTAGCTTCATGTTTCACAACTACTTCAACAACATCATTATGAGCTTTTTCTGATGCTACATGCAGAGGAGTCAAGAAGCTGTTATATACAAAAGAAAAATCATTAAAAATGCATTCTGTAAAATCTCCTAAACAAGCAGCTAGGCTTATTTACTTGTAACCACTTACTCTTTTGTCTTTTCATTGATGTTGGCTCCTTTTCTCAGCAGCAATTCACACACTTGTTTTCTCTTTGGATATGGGGATGCAGCAGCACAGTGCTGAAACATTGCAGAATTGTAGCATTAGCAGCTAACTCACGGTATACAAATTTCACTACTCGCTGATCAGCTGAAAGCTAAGAGCTAGTTCTATGCAAAGTCAACAGAAAAACAACAACAAAAAACACATGTAGAAGCTTATTAATTCAAGAGATTCCACATGGGCTCATGGATTTACTCTGGTATATTCCAACACCCTCCCTCCAATAATTGGTGAAAAAGTTTAGGCCTTAAAAAAAACCCAAAGCTAACATGCAGCTTGCTGCTGCTTAGAAATAGACTATTCTGGTGAAAAAGAGAAAATCAATTTCAATAGCCTAATAAGACTAGCAAAATTGATTGGTCTTAACATTAACTTTAAGCAACAAAATATAAATCAATGCTACTTAATCTTTCTATTAGATAAGGCATATTTCCGTTTCATCTGAATTACATTGTTCTGTTGCACAAAAATGTTCAGACTACTATTTTTAGGTCAGCCACAACATATGCAAAATAGATAACAGATCCTGGAACATTACCAACGCTGTTTCATGTGTCTGGGGATGCTTGAAGTTCACTGTCTCCAAAGAAAGATGTTTCTTTATGCGAGCTACATCTGATTCTCTTGCAGCCTGTAGCAGTGAATGACCTTTGAATTCATCTTAAAAAAAAAAAAAAAAAAATCCACTTCTTAATTCTGGCAGAATCAAGAGAATTGCTACTTTCAGTTAGAAAAAAATATTAATTTTCTTGGTTGGTAAGATAGGTAAAGGGTATGTTTCCCTATACACACACTTCAAAATCAGAGATCTAATCTTCTAAATCATTTGACAAAATTTATGAGCCAGTAAGTCAAAGCAATACGGGAACATACCTTTATCTTCACTGCCTCCAAACCAAAGCCAGAGGCATCCAAGTTGTCTGAACAAGATCGATTTCACTCAGCACTGTTCTGGGTTCTTTGTATGAGCCCAAATATCAATAAGCCTTTATTCCCGACCTCTCTTTGTGAAACTTTTATCTAGTTGCTAGTCTTTATTCCCAACCTCCCTTTGGAAACTTTTATCTACTTGTTAACCTGTGGCCTAACACGGTATGCAAAGGTCATGCCTGTATTTCTCCAGAAAGTTACTGCTTGTCCACTTAGACAGAAACTGAGGATATTCCAATCAACCCTTGAAGTCTGCTTGAGAAAATAAATACATGCCCTCAATTTCTTTGAAGTTTTAGTCATGGCAGTGCACTCAAAAACACATGTATTTGGCATTCTAAGCAATTAAAAGTTTTTCTTCTGTTCAAATAACACCGTGCAATAAAGAAATAATTCAACAGCCTTGTTGCAGAGACAAGAACAAGTGAGGAAAATGAAAGGGTCCTAGCAAGGTTGTGAAGGGAAGAGTGTATTGAGGGAAAAAAGCTACAAAAGCCATTGCAAACAGATGACTCTAGGATTTGAGAGAAAACTATTTAAAATGCCTATGTTCAGAAAAAAAATATAGCAATCTCAAATTATACAAAGCTGTTATCTAAACAGTGAAAGGTACTGTCAAACACAGATGCTTGAAAAGTAAAAGCCTTTTCCAAAAATGATTCCTGGCATTTCACTGTCTAGAAAACCTAGGTGCATATTACAATCTATAAGTGAAGAACTGAGCTCACTTTATACTCACATGCTAATCTTTCTTTTAATTGGGGCGTTGGAGCCAAGTCAATGGTGCTTTTGTTGTGACAGTTCAAGAGTGTTGGGTCAGCACCATAACTTAACAAAAGAGAACACACTTCCACCCTGTTCTTAGAAGCTGCTTCATGCAGAGGGGTGAATTGCCACAGATCCATTGCATTCACACATGCTCCATGCTTGAAAGGCAAAAAAAAAAAAAAAAGATGCATTATCAAAAACAGATTTTTAGGCAAAGATTTTTGTCATTAATTTCAACACAATAGATGGTTAAAATCAATGCATGTATGCAAACACTTTGAGATATTCTTGACACATTCATATTTCATGTAACATCTCCACTGACAGAGTATTTCAACACACTGCAGTTTTCAGCCTTACACTGCCCTGCAGCTCTACCTGCAGAAGCCAGAGGAAGGCTGGTCTCCTCAGTCTATCTCCAGCTTTGCTAAAAAGAGCAGCTCTGCTACTGGACAAATCAGATGAGCCTAGTCCACCCCCTTCAAATCACATTTGAATAAGCTGCTGGTTTTTGTCTCTAAAAAAAAATCCGCAGGGAACAGTTTCACTAAGATAAAGATGTGCTCTGTGAATGCTGCTCAAGAGATGAAGGCTAAGTATCTAAAAGGAGATAGTTTGACAATAGAAAGTGAACTTTAGGTGCCCTATTTTCTATTTTTCTACTGTCAAACTCAGTATTCCTCATTTTTTTTTAATTATTTTTTGCATGGGAGATGGAAGAGTGAAGAGAAGGAATGGTTACATGATGGTAGCAAAAACATTCAATTTTGGAGCCAAGAGAGGTTAAAAATTGAAAGCACATTTGTAAGGAGAAAGCCCCCTCACAAGCAGAAGGTACTGTTGAGATTTAGTTTCAACTGGATAATCACTAGCTATCACTAACAGCAAAACAAATCAATCATTCTTTTTAAGCTTTGTAGACCTAAGGACAAAATAAAAGATATGCAAACAGTTCTCTAGTAATATCATCTAATTTAACTTAATCATAAGATAAAGACCAACCTTTACTAGAAGTTCTGTTACTTCATAATGACCATAGGAGCAGGCATTGTGAAGTGGTCTCAAATCTCTGCATACAACAGAAGGGAAGGAATGTGTTATTACACATTTCATTATAATTTTGTCTAGAACACTGCAAATAATAGTATATTGCATGTTGAGAAATTTGCAAAAACTAACAACTCAAATGACACCGAGGAGACTGCTGAGGAAGAACCCAGAAAAACTCTATAGTGTTACTCAAAATAATAGCCATTAAAAATGACGAAAAATACAAGTGATTTACAATTTCTTATTGCATATGAAATTGTTCCTCTGGCAGACCTGGAACCTCAAGCAGACAAACTATCTGCAGGAGGCTTTTTAGGAGCAACAGTAATTAAACAGTAATTTACTGCTGTAAACTTATCTTCCATTTGTCTAACTGACTAATGTTTAGGTAACAGTACAATGTGCTCCAATCTGCAATGACAGCAGAGGTGCAGTGTTGTTAAACCAGTCTTCATTCTTACCAACTGAGCTGTCTTAGGAGCAACTGAGATGCTGCCCAAAGTGAATTTTTTCACTGTGCGCTATTATGGGAGGGAGGACTGACAAAACTGAATTTCAACCTCAAGGACACTTGAAGTTGTCTGGTCAGGCAGCTACTTACGCATCTTTGAAGCGGTATGAAAACATTGCATTCCACAACCTTTAATGTACATACACTTTTTTAAAGACAGGTGATTGTGCTTCATGCAATGGAAATAAACTTACATGCCTATATTTCACTGGATTTCCTGAGATACTTTAAAATGTAGCCTAAAAAGCCCTAGCATTATTGCATGGTGAGTTCAGTTGGGTGGTGCTGCTTCTCAAGACTTAAGACTACGTACTTTGTATTTTTGTTATGACAGAAAGGTAAAATATGGCATAATGGCCTTAAATTAGAAAATGATAATGGTTAAAATCATTAATATTCTTTAATACAGATTAATTTTGAACAGCTTGTTTATTCTGAACTCAGAAAAAAAAGAACCTACCCTTTATCCTTAGCATGCACATCAGCTCCATGCTGTAGTAACAGCTGCACTATTTTAACACGATTATATCCAGCTGCTAAATGCAAAGGAGTCGACTGAAAAGGCAGAATGCAGAAGTAATCAGCAACACAAAATATTTTTCCCCCAACACTTGTTAACAGTTCTAATATGGAGGGCTTTAAAATGCTTGTACCACCCTCCAAAGCGTGTTTGAGCCAGACATTTATGAAGTATATTAATTCTTTACTGACTACTCTTCTAGTTACAATGCATACAAATCCTAGATTTATTTAATCACTGATACATTCTGGCAAAGAAAGCCCTTTTAACAGATATTTGAGTCCTACAATCCACTTTATCTTTTAGTTTACTATGGCTATAACATACAGGCAAGTCCTACTAAAGTGGAGTTAAGAAGGCTGTCCACAAGCACTGACTGATCAATTATGAATAGGTCTCCCTGACAATCAACAGATTAAGTTTAGAAATCAGAGCTGGTTATCCACCTGTGAGTCCCTAAGTTAATGGCAAACATGGCAGTTGCTACCTTCTCCCCCTCCCGAGAGTAGTCAGCTCTGCTGCATCAGCTCATACTCTTTCCAGCAAACCCCCTCAGGAACACCAGGCGGCACCACCAACCACACAGCTAAGAAGCAACAGAATTCACAAACTCTTCATTTACAAATTCATCAACTCAGTGACTCTGTACACTTCCAAAGGTTCAGTCTCATGCCAAAAGGTGAGAAAACAGAGATGCTTAGGCATCTTGGAGATCCCAGAATCTTACAGCAAAGTCTAACACAGCAAAACAGGTTCAAACAAATTAACCAACTATAAGGAGGCAGAGCACACGCATAGAGAAAATGCAGATACCAAAATTAAACAACTCAGCTTCAGTAGGCTATAGACTTAGTTTGGGGTCTATCGGATTTTTTTTTAATTGAGATTTTAAGCATATTTGAAAATTTATCTTTACCAATGTTGACCATTTTAATTAACCTGATTTTGAAACAGCAGCAGTAACTTGTCTATGGTTTTAGGTGAAAAAGGGGCCTACATCTACTTCTTTATTACTTGGTAACTAGAGCAATCTATGAAAGGCTTCCTTTTTTTCCCACTACAGATATGAAGTATAAAATTAAGAGGATGTTAGTGCATTTTTTCCTAGATAGAAGTACTTCCATAATCCTTTTCAGGTTAAAAAGCATCATCAGCTAGCACATTTTTCCCCCCCACCCAAGAAAAATATTTAATACACAGAATCCACGCTTAGCATTCTTAAAAACCTGGTCAAACTAACAGTAATCTTGAAATTGTTAAGAATAACCTAATATTAACGCAGATTTTAGACACAAAAAAGTACCTTTCTGCCATCGCTTGCATGGCAGTTAACATTTAATGGTGTGAGAAGAGACATCATCTTTTCTTCATTTCCACTCCTAAAAAGCAAGACATGAAATAAGTAGAATTATTTTTATATCTATTGCTATTAGTTAATTATCTTCTTGTGATTTTGCTTGCTGTTACATTCTACAAATTTGCTCTAAAGTTATATATTCCCCTTTGCACTGTCTGCATTAAAGGACAAATAAAAATGTATGTATATAGTAGTTTTATTCACAAACAGCCCAGGCTTAGTATCTAGAGGGAAAGGCAGTTCAAAAACTAATATATACATATTCGTTACACGCAAACCACCAGACAATTCTGAAAATGTAATTAAATTCCAGATGTCTTCCATAGAAATACATACCTGGCACTTTCTAAGAGTTCATCTTTCTTGTATTCACCTGAAAGCAGAAAGTGAATTTCTTTAGCTGTTAAATAGCTGTATGTGTGAAGTTTATGAACAGAAATGTAATTGTTAGCCTCCTCCTCCAAAATTTTAGGGAGTCAAAAGTGCTAAAAATTTTACATCCCATTACTGAGCTAGCATAATAAACTACTTATTCAGAATCCCATGACTGAATACACTCTATAATGCCAAAGGCCACAGAATAATTTTCTATTTAGAATTACAAAGCTAATATCACAGGAAGAAAACAGAATATTGTATAATCTTCAAGTGATATTAGCCACAGTGTGTTCTAAAT
Source organism: Tinamus guttatus (assembly GCF_000705375.1). The sequence continues at coordinate 211,537 of NW_010579187.1, read as the reverse complement.
TAACTGAACATACAGATTATCACTCACCAGTCAGCACTGCTTTTGCAGACGGATCTGCTAAATCCAAAGCTGTTCTCCCATCTGTGTTACGGATGGTTGGTTCAGCACCATGCTGCAGCAATACTACAAAACAGCAAAGTTTCCATGAGAAAATAACTCTGTAAAGCAGGCAAACCCATAAGGCTTACAAGATCTATCATTTATCTAAACAGGAAGCAATGAAAGGAAAAAAAAAAAACAGTTATCAGTCCTAACTTCCTCTCTCAATCTCTGCATGTTAAAAATTCCTAAACATTGCTTGTGACAGTTCAACTAGCAAAATATGCCTAGACACATTTTATGAGATGAGGGCGGAAATGGAACATTCATAGCCTGACAGTAGGCAATTTCCTCTGAAAGACTGTGACTAAAACACTCCCAAATCCAAAATATCCCAGTCCAGAAAATATTGCCACATGAGTTTAAGTTTCTAAACTTTTTTTTTTTTTTTTTTTTTAAAACAACAAAAGAAATGAGTCCATCACAGGAAGAATGGGAGAAAGTTACCAATGCAGACATCTGTCTTGCCCTTAATGGCAGCTTCATGAAGAGGAGTGTAATTCCAATTATCCCGAGCATTAGGATCTGCGCCATGCCTCAAGAGAAGATTGACAACTTCGGCGTGACCGAAAGAGCAAGCGTTGTGAAGAGGAATAAGGCCTCCGTCGTCTCGAGCATGGACATTGGCACCACTCTGAAGTAAATATTCAACTACATCCTTCCGACCAAAACCTGGAATAGCGAGAGAGCTCTACGTTATCTGCTAGGCAAGAAAGACAGGGAGCGTGGGGGTAAAAACCCTGTCCCACATATCCAGAGTAAAACCACCACCTTCCGTAAAATCACAGCTGACATTTCTTACGAAAGAAGCATTTATACACTAAGGCTAGTTATGAAACTCCTAGGAACTATACTAAAATAAGCAGAAGAACAGTTTGCAAGGTTACTGGAACAAGAACCAACAGCTTCTTGAAAACATAGAGAATAGAACATTCTGGCAACAACCTAACTCCCCTCTTATGGCTAGTAACAGTTTGCATTGTTCAGAAAGGCTTCAGAAGTGCAGCAGGAGACACTTTGAAAGCCTCCAGGAAGGTTTTGCAAAGGACGGCACCAAGCAGCAATTGATGAAGCCTTTGTCTTGAACTAAAGAATTACTTTCAAGACAAAAATTTACAGACAGGACCCAAGATATTACTGTTTCCTGTAACTAGTTACTGAATATTAGAAACTCAGAGTTAAAATGGATCTGCGTGACATGGATTTGACATGACTGAATCCAGTTGCTTCACTACAAATTTAGAGAGAATTTACAGCATTATCTTCAGATAAAAACTAAAAAATAAGAATGTTTATATGCTTGTTCATGTAGCTACTTTTTAGGAAAGCATAAGCTGTTATTAACCACCTTTCAGCTCTGCAATCACACCGTGCCTGGCACACAGCTTCTGATCAATCAGCAGGTGTTACAGTAGCTCACAGGGGCACTACAGTATTTCCAATAATTAGAAGCAATGGCTGTGGGGTTTTAAACTTTTAAGGCACATGGGAGACTCGTGGTCCTTACAAGTTGGTGTCAACAATATTCTGGCAACCGCAGTCTGTTTGCAGAAGGACCAGTAGCTGAGCCCAGGGAACAGTAGTGGGTAAGGCTGGCTAGAAGCCACTGCATGAACAATTTGTATTTCCCTTTAAAATGTTAAGTAGCATAGAATCACACTACTTGTATTAAAAAGCAGCTGAGCTGCACTGCTGCAAGGGTGAAGCTCCAAAAGCATGGCTGTCTGCTGTCTAAGGATAATTAATGTAATACATACATAGTTTTTGTCTTTGCAATTATCACTTAAGTAGACCCTAGTGCCAGAAAAAAAATATCTAGGAGACCATTCTCTATAGAAGAAGTTTGTAATAAGAGTAAATACAACCATAATTTAAAGACACTCATAAATTGTAATTTCACTGAGCCCTACTATGATTATAAATATTTGGTTATGACTGAAGCACAAACATGCTCTTACATTATGTGGCACAATTTTCCAAACTTGCTGTTTAAGTTAGTAGGTAGCAAAAAAATAGGTGTACTTGCACATTAGAGACTAGAACCATATAGATAAAGTGTGTTTATAAGACAATATTATAGTTACTACAACTTAATATTAGCTATATCTTACACATTTATGTAACAGCAAATAAACAAGTATCTCGAACATTTATCAACTGTGCCTTTGTTTTCTCTTAACATCTTCGTAAGAGACCAGTATGACCTAGGACTTCTACTTAATAGTCATTATGCCCATACAGTTATGCTCTAAAGCCTATTGCCACCAAATTCCCTCAAAGACTTCATGAAGATCTGAGTGGGACTCGGGGATTATCAGGTAGGGAAAAAACATATATTTTTGAGTTGCAAATATTTTTCCCAAAGAGAACAAGAAGAGGAGATTAAGTCTCCTTACAAGAGCCAGGAGCTTTTTTCCCTTAGATCATGCCATCACTCAATTACAAACAACAATTATATACTCAGACTGTAACAAATTCAAACTTTGTTATAAGTTTTGTTATAGGTTATCCATGGAAAGTCACTGGGTAGAAAGAATTCAAGGGCAGCATAACCCAGAAATTATGTTCACGCCTGATGATTACATGTCAGGCAAAATTACAGACATGCTAGCATTTTAGGTATAACTGTGATGTTTTTCATTGCGTGGTCTATTTAACAAATCCTTATACCAGACTGGCAACAACTGAAAACATGGAGCAGGAGAGGCTGTCACCTTTGCAGTTCAAAGCTCAAAAACAGATGTTGCAATTTTAAGCAATTTTTGGATCCTATTATTTTTCGTGCCAAATCTATAAATGTGTTCAGTTAGCCACGCTGAGAGAAAATCTCATATTCTAGTTAAATGGACTAAAGACAAAGAAGCCAGAAAATATCTTTAGAAAAGCCTTTTTAAAAATTCTTCATAACCACATTCCTCATAACTTCCTACGGATTATAAAGATGCTGCTCTGTGAAACCTTTTAATTCCCGAATGTACATCAAGGTACTTCCACAGCAACAGCCATCACACAGACAAGCTTCAATTCGTCAAAATATATAATTCAAATATTACTTTTTTGGGCACTTTTATTCCTGTAGCACCACATCCTCTAGATCAAATGTGCTTTTGTTTCTCAACAGCACATTGCCCCCTATACTATAAGAGAACAGAAGGTACCTTGCTGTCCTCCCAAGCCTCTTGTCTGAAAAGATGGTAGAACAAATCCATATTAGGTTTCCATCTATACAACTCTAGGTCCTACAGATAAAGATTTTTCCTTTTGATAAAAAAGTAATGGTGATGCTGATGCTTTTCGTACTATTATACAGCACAGGTTTTCCCAGATGCATCCACAATACACATATGTATTTTCTTCCCTAACGCCCAGAGAGAACAACTTTAGCCATTTATTGTAGATACCTCCTAACTGGCTAGATACAGGCTACAAGTCTAAATAAGCTGCCAGACACGAGGCACAAACCCCATACACTGGAAACGTGATTTGGATCAGACCTACCACACACGCCGGAACAATTTCTCTGCACAGTCACAGTAAGTCATATTCACTGCACACTCATGTTTCTGCCACCTAAATAAATATGCATATCTACACAATACATATCCATTTAACCCCATCTTCTATAGATTAAATTATATGCAGCATATTTCCCATTCTTAAATAAAAGTAAATGAATCTCTCATAACTAAATATTTTTATTACGTTTCTTCACAAATCTGTCAGATTCAAAATTTCCTAAAATGGTTCAATTAGAATGTATATTCAAAATTTGCTAAGTTCTTACACAGGAGCTATTCAGACACCATCTTTTACAAGTGTTCACAGAGTCTAGAAACCATATATCGAGGTTGTTATCCACAACAAGCTGCTTGGCACCTTCTTCAGGTACCATAAATAATGTTTTACAAAAACTGGGCTAGATACCCCAGAAAAACCTGTGTTCCAATTTGCTGCCTAGAAACTGTACCTCTGGTGGATAAGCATGACTCACTTTTGGTGCAGAAGATATGCCTGTCCCCCAGAGCTTTCATGTATATCCACTGTTTTGAACATGAAGTGCTAAACCTAGTGAGAATCAATACTGAAATGGATAATTAACCAGCTGTTGTAAATCTCATCATTATAGGTGCAGAGAACTGAGAGGTGAATTAATTCTCTAATACAGCAATAGGCCCAAACTATCTATACTCATTTTAATGTGGAGACAGCAGATTTACATCGTACCATTTTTTGTAACTTCTCCTCAGCAGTAAGTATACAGCAGGGATTCCTTACTTCCTCATAGAAGCATTTGCACAAGAATGCACGCTACGTGCGAACAGAAGCATTTTTTCAATATTTTACAAAGGAGGCAGCCACCCTCTGTACAACAGCCTCTCCCTCCTCTCTGTTGTTCTCGATGGGAGTGGAAAGCACCTTTGCCAGCACAGGAAAGGAAGGCAGTAACAACTGTTACCATTCCTCTTTGCTGTTAAGTCCACCCCTACAATTTCCCTACTTAGTAAGAAAATACGAAGCTATTTTAAAGTACTTTTATTTTTGGCTATCGAGCTTTACAAAAAGACCAACTAAATGGTATCACGGCCCACAGTTGTGCCAAATAACTGCTGTCTTCATCACGAAGACTTTATGCTGACTGCAGAGTAGGAGAGCTAATTGAGGTCACCAGTTGACACTCTTCAACCCATGGCCAAACGGCAGCTTCACTTGTCTGAAGAGTTATAAACTTTCAGCTATCAAATCCTAAAGATCCGTTACAACAGCAAACAGTAACCGCACGTTACCAATGACCACTGTTGCATCAACTGACCTAAAACTAATTTAGAGGGGTTGAAAGGAGATAGAATTTTTCTGCTTGCTTTGTTAGCTCTGGTTTTCTCCTTTACCCAAGTACTTTGGTTTTCAGATGAGTTTTACCTTGCCATAAAGGCATTTCAGTTCCCACCAAGTTCCTAAAATCTTGTTATACTTTCAGGTTGACACACACGGCAATGAAAAGGACTAACTGCCTTTAAATATGCATGTATGGCTTATGGTGAAAGAAGACTTAGCCTAATATGCTGCAAAGCCCAGTGAACTGTTGACTTCAATTCGACTACAACCTACTTGCCACACACAGAATTACACATTGCAAAAAAAAAAACAGAGAGCAAACTTTACCAAGATCTCAGTATGTTTTGCTTTTAACAGTAGCACAAGAAAACAAGTTGAAAAAGAAAGCTTTCTCAATAGTTTTAAAAAATCCATGCTTGCAAAATAACATATATATACACACACGCACACTTTTTAAGTCTCCTGCAGACAGGTAAGATTTGGAGGGGAAAAAAAAAAACTCCCCCAAATTAAAAACTGAAATCTGAGTTCTAATTACAATGCCATTGCAAATGAGAGAAAACAAACCAGCAAACGAAAAAATCCTGTCTTCACATAGATAGGTCTCTTTCATAAAACAAAAGTCTTGAAACTCATCAAAACTAACTGAAGAAGTTTCAAAGTCTATTTTCTAAGAACAAATAATCTTGCCTAAAAATGCAATCACACAAGACTTTTGCTTTTACTTCCTGGAATGTAGTTCCTCCAGAGACAGGAAACAGTTTTATTCAATCTGTGAATAAGAAGGAAAAAAGCAAGAGGGAGGGAAAAAAAAAAAAAAAGGTACTTATGACTATCTTACTATCTCCCTACCCATTGCAGGCAGGCTGACAGCAGAAGACTGCCATCTGAAACCATGGAAAGCTGTTAAATCAAGCACTAAAGCAAGTATTTTATACCAGAGCTTAATCATAAAGTTTTGGAAGACCCTGCAATCTTCTGAGAGCAGCCATTAATAGTTTCTCTATATCAAATCCAAAGGAGACATAGTATGGCCACTGACTCTCCCATTTACACACCACCCTGCTTAATATTAGAAGTCTAGTGAGCATTAACTTCTTTTTGTCCTCCTTAAAGAAAAAGCTTTTATGGGTCAGAAATTCTATTTTTCAACCCCAACCAAGATCACTCCTGTCCAGAGAGGCTGACCAAATCATGGCCCTACATAACCAGGCACTATCCAAACAAAGCGCTACTGAACAGTTGCTTTTGTCAAAATGTAGTAAAACATACTGATTTATTGAGAAGTTCAGAGTTGATGAGTGAACAAGGACGATTGCTGCATGTAAAAAAGGTAGGCGAAAAATTGCTCTCCTCTGGATATTTAAAGCTGCCTCCTGGGATCTCAAATCTGTAAAATGGGGTTGTCCTGAAAAGAGGCTTTCAGAAACTAACACCCGCTATGTCTTCTGTACAAGAGAAAAGGGCATCCTGAATTGACTTTCGCAAAAACAATTCAGCAAAGAAATAAACGTCTTTATTACAACCCATGCTGCTTAGCAGGTGAGAAGCTGCTGCCTTTTGTAGCCAACCTGTCCGGAGGTCCGACACATAATTGCTGCCATCAGGAGACACAACAGGAGCACAACGGCCACAATCAGGTCTTTGTGTGGAAAAGGTGGGATGCAGCCCCCGGGCCAAGCGCCAGCGAAAGCAGTTGCTGTGTGATGTCAGTTATTTACGGGCCCGGGCGCCGCATTCACAGAGCAACTGCTTGTTGGCGAGAAGGCTGCGCGAAACTGCGGAGCGACAGGAATTCTAAAAATAAGCGGGATTGCGGAAACCTATGGAAATGGAACCTGCGACACGCGACCCTTTCCGGGTGCCCGGGCCACCGCAGCGCCTGCCAGACGCTCGCCCGAGGGGCGCTGAGCGCCAGCAGAGGGGTTATTTAAAGGGAAGGGCAGGAACTGAATACGAGGGAGCCACTGCACGCCCGGCATCACCCCGCCCGGCGGCGCT
>NW_010579187.1:185158-203236 GCF_000705375.1 Tinamus guttatus | reverse complement strand
TAGTATGCAGCAGAAAGGCAGGGTATGGCCAGAGTCTCTATCAGCTTTTGTCACACATACATAATTCCTGCACTGCTTTGCATGGGGCCGCACCATTCTGGTGTGAGCTATGATCAAATGTGGCTCACAGGTCTGGAGCCACCTCAGGCCTTCCCAACATCTTCTCTCCCAGATATGCAGGGTAAAAGCTGCCCTGTGTGCGGGCCCCGCAGATGGAAATGAGGAGCTGCAGCGCTCCAATTCACTGAATCCTCAAATGTCAGCGGGCCAAGTGAGTCGCTGGTGAAAACTCGACAGACAGCACATAAGGAAAGCAAAGCATGTGTTGGGATTCAAGTTGTAGTTACCATCTCAAGCACTGCACCATCTTCCCTCTTAGCTACCTGGGGGCCTGGAGAGGTGATGGTGGCTGGACCTGCTCTGCTGCCAGGGGACCCCGAGCACCTCCACACATGGCACAGCCAGGCAGCAGAGGTTGTTACCATTCCAGCCCCAGTCTGTCATGGACACCTGAGGATCCATGGATCACCTGAGGGAAATCTGAAGCATATATTAGTTACATGATCATCCCATACATTTTCTGGCAAAAAGCAGAGAGCTGATATGCAGAAAACAAACTACAAAAAAACCTAAAACACTTGTGAGAAATGCTTTGCATTTTGCCTGTGATAGCAGTGTTATCTCTGTGAAGGTCAAAAACCAGACCAAGATTTGCAGAGAGAGACATCTGTTTTTAGACCAGCTAGTGTGGTGGAATAAAATAAACAAGTCTGAGTTCATAAACCCTTCTTCGGGTCTACAACAAAAACAGCAAATGAATTTACTTGAAATTGGTTGTTTCTGTTTTCAGTGTGAAGACTGTACACCCCAAAATCTGCTGTTTCAACTCTAGTAAAATCCATCATTATGGAATGCTAATGGAAAAAGACTGAAGTGACTTAGGAAAAGAACATGGTTCTAAAATATATTGCTGTTATGGATCTAAAATTAAGAAACTGTATTCTTTACACTTTTTTAATATTAAAAAGCTTTTTTTTTTTTTTTAATTACCTATAGCCTGGCTTCCTTTTTCAGTATGGTTCCCTGACAACTTGAGTACAAAACCATGCCAGGTCTCTGTGAAGGGGAAATAGTTTTTAGACGTGCAATGCTCTAAAAGCAACATTTAGTTCCCATTTAATTTAGTGAGTCAAAGATTCTTAGCATCTTTCAGGACTGGTATATTAATAACCTTCACAGTGTTTTTAGAGAAATCGCCACCCCCTATAAAAAAACTAGTTTTAATTTTATTTATATTCATTTTTAAGAGAAAATAATCTGTAAATTTTAGTGGTTTCTCTTTGTACACCAGACTAAATTAAGGAAATTGTAGCTGAAATATATGCCCAAACTTCTGGTGAGGACTTTTCTAGAGGAAGCTGGGGGCTATAACCCACCCATGATTAGCACCACCTCAGAAACTCATGTGTCCACAACTTAGAAACATTTGACTGCCATTTCTAAGTGTAAATTGTGTTAAAACAATAGCTGCTTCTCTCTAGCCCGTTTATATTAGTGGTAAGACTCGGCTGAATAAACACATGACTATTTTTAAAGAGGGTACCAAATAAGTTTTTTTTTTTTTTTTTCCTAAAAACTGCTTGGTTGGTCACTAGAGGGCAGAAAAGGGGACTATTGAGTACGGCAAACTGAAAGAAAAGTCCTTCAGTTTCTCCGTCGGAGACCAACGGTTGTTTAGAGGCAGAGTCACCTCCCCTGCCATCCTTCGAGATAGTCTATCAGATTCAGGATTTTCAGCTGTCCACCCTGGTTTCAAGAGCATTTATCAGTTCTAAGTGGGTCCTACGGTGCTTTGCTTTGTGCTTGGAAGCAAACTATCTATTAGTATCAAAAAGACACTACAAGTATGCAGAAATTTTGCTTATTTCAAAAGAAAAATGATGAAGATGTACCCCTACAAAGTATTTCCAGGTCAAACTCAAAAAAAAAAATGCTGTGCATCAGGAAATTATAAAACATGTCTAAAATGAAAAAAAAAAGGAAATTTAGGAGGGAAACAGAAGTGACCAATTGTTTAGTAACTATGTGGGGTTTCTTAAAACTATAATTAGAAACCCTTTAGTGCAAGCTATTTTTTTTCTAAGTGAAAAGAGATGCTGAGTAATTCAATAAGACTATACAACAAAATTAAAGCTGTGTAACAGTGAATGTGTATGTAACCATACCTTTAAAAGAACTTTCTTCTTCCCCCCCTTTTTTTTTTTGTCTTTATATTAAGTCATGTAATTTGTTCTGCCAAGTAGTTCAGCTGCTTGACTCAGGCAAGCAGGAAGCAGTCGCTGTTCTCCGCGAGTCACTGTTCTGCAGCCAGTGGGTTTGGATGTGCCAGCTTCGTTTGGCCAGCAGATGGGGGTAAAGGGGAATAAATATAACGTGTTCTAACACAATAAAGGGACCCAGTCATTTAAAGATAAAACGCGATTGGAGATAGTGGAACACTGAGAGATAGAGTGCTGCCAGGGGAGCAGTTACATAACGAGTGGTCCCTCTAGGGCATGGGGATGCTCCTGTGCGATGTCAACAAGCTGTAATGGTAGGAGATTTCGTCACCAAGGTACTACATCTGGGTGTGCAACCACAGGAACTGTTCAGCAGCTTGGGGACCAGCTATGAATATGACAGTTCACACGATACCTTTAGAGAAAATTGTAGCTAGTGGTAGGGAGAAGCTTGTGATCCCCACACCAGAAGCACAGAGAAATGTATAAGCGGTCAGGGAAACTAAATGTAGATTAGTCAGGAAAAAAAGCTTTTGCTCCATAACCCCTTCTTCAGACACCCTGATTTCTTTAAAATGAATGTGGCTACAGAGGTATTAAAATCAAATATGATTAAGAATCAGATTTGATAAGAATTAAAATCCTGAGACTTAGCATGAAGAATATATTTAAACAGCTTATAACTGAGTGACAGAAGCAGGAAAATGTCCTAAAAGATTACTGGGATCAAATCCTTATGTCTGATGTTGTCAGTAGAAAACAATAAAAATAAATATAATCGAAAGAGAGTTATGTATATGTCTTGCTATGTAAGTTATCATGGAGAGAAACCAACATATGCCAATTAGAAAGAAAATTCTTTGGCTGATTTTTCCAACATCTTCTAACTTACTGTGGCCAGTATTCATGTTTCAGAGTACATTTTGCCATGGATACCCACGGAGAAAGCAAATGCTGTGATTCCTTAAAAAGATTCTTATTTTCCTGCAAACAAGATTCAAAATTTGTATCCAAAGATTCTTTTTTTTTTTCCTGGAATAAATACATCTCAAAATTCTTAAATAAACATGATACTTGCATTTCTTCCGGAATTCAGAGTAAGCAATTGCCTTTTTATTTTAAGGAACCAGTTCTCACTTACGGGAAATCCTCCTTTTCATTCATCTGTTGCATGAATAAATAGAAAAGATAATCTATTTATTAAGTTTCTTCAGATCAAAGCAGAGATACTTCAAATTCAGTGCAGAACTGGGCCTAAAAAAACCTAGAAAACCCTGTTTATCAGAGCTTTAAAAGAATTCTGTCTTTAAACTGCATTAAGAGCAAACTATATTGTAAAACTGAAATAAAAGTTAAGAATTTGGCTTTATATTGAGACTCTGCCATTTAGGTCTCTATTTTTGCCTGCATAACCTGGCTAAGGGAAGTGCATGCAAGAAATAAATCATCCAGCGGTTTCATTGATGCCATATATGAGTGTTTGCTGTATGTCACACTGAAGTATATTCAGCAAATATTTAGCTCAAGGAGGGGCACTGAAACATGCTCACAAACTGCTCATCTGTAGCTTTCTTTTTCTTTTTTTGTATCAAATCTGTATACGCTGCTAGAAAATAATCATTTTTTGTTTTCCATTCATTCATTGACAGATTATTGATGTTACATTGGAACGTTCCTCTATCAAAAAGAAATGATGATACATTACCAAAGTTCAGTCTATTTAACTGTTTTAACATTTATCTTTTCATTTGAATTGCATTTTACATGAAGGTTCACTGAATTATTAAGCAGTCAAATGGTTACTCCCCTCTCAACTTGCAAGTAATAAACAGCTATGAAAAACATTTTGGAATTATAATGTCTTGGGCATTACTTCCATATCCCTTTCCACATTCCCCCCACCCTAATAAAAAACATTTTTTCTAATCCTTCTAAAAAAATGTGCGTCTTCTTTTCTTTGACTGGACATACAGAACCTTACTTGCTGGAATGTTGTCTGATGGTCCTTCTCATGATCATGATTACACAGTGATATAATTCGGATGCCTAAAAATAGTAAATAGTAGTACTTATATATCACCTGAGACTGTGATTATTTTGTATGCTATGTACCCTCTGTGCACTTGGCCAGTACACCCAGTGCTTAACACCCCATAAAATCCTCTTTAGATAGCAACATTTCCAACTGTATAAATGTAGGATTTCTTTTTTCTTTCCTTTTTTTTTTTTTGGCAAGCTAGAGCTATGCAGAGCTATACATTTCAAAATTATTCTTCGTGCATTTTACAGATGACTAAGTAAATTAATTTGAAAACAAAGAAGTGCCCTTTTTATATTAAAATGATGCATGTATGTGAATCTTTGTTAAGATGAAATGCACAGGATGTAATTTCAACCACAAGGGTACTTGAGGGTAAAAGTAAATATAACTGAAGTTCTCTCCGGAGTGCCTCCAGGAGCGTGCTCCTGATACTCCTCCTAACACTCCTCCCTTCCCTTTCCATTGCTTTGTCTCAGCTGGCCAAGCTCCCTGGTCTTCATCATGCGGTCACAGAGCAGGAGCTGAAGGAGTCTCCTACCTCACTCCTCCAGTACTTGCCCCAGGGGAGCCCATTCCTCTTTCCAGAAGTACCTCATACCCTGCAGCGTTTCAGAACTGGAGGCAGAACAGCTGAGTAGAATATTGGCCTCGTGGTGGAGGTAGCGTCATGATCAAGATCTTAAAACCTCAGAACATCTTAAATGCTGTCATTGCACACAGTAGACATGCAACCAAATTGCTCCATTGGCTTGTAACACGGAAATGACTTTCTCCCAGTAGGTTAGAAACAGCTATTCTTCAGAAATAATTCCACTAACAATCCTTGCTTTGTTGCCTGGACATGTCCTGCCGCAGAACGACTGCAGTTGTTGGATACGGTCCCATGTGCAGAAACTCTTTAGTGTGTATCAGAATAGTCTCAGAGTGCATATGGGGACATAGCACCTTCCAGGATTAATCACACTCTTGGGAAAAAAAAAAAAAAAAACTACGGAGGGCATGCTTGTTACTAGGGTTCTTTGACTGTATGCCAACAAAACACTTCTATCATTTGAGTTGCTGGTTTGACATCCTTAGCAAAGTCCCTAGGCCCAGAGCAGTACAAAGCACTATAGAAATTACAGCAGCGTACACAGAAGAGTACACATATACCTCTGTGACTTTCTTTTCCATTCAATGTACTATAGTACTTTGGGCTATAGTAATACCTGATCTTTTTACTAGGAATATTAGTTTCTCATTTTATATCTAGATTGAGTGATTTCAGAGCAGTCTGCTGCTGGCTTTAGTGAAGATTTGACTGACTGAAGTGCAGGCTTTGCTTATCAGAACAACTGATGCCTGCCTCCCTCATGAAACTATAATTTTACCTGAGACAAGATGATCACTGTAAGGAAACATCAGAAGGAATCCTCACATTTAGCCAAAATGGCTTTTAGCAGAGCAAACTTGGAAATGAATAAAACTGATCTATTTTCATTTGGCAGCTACTTGAGGAAAACCTGAGAGGGCAGCTGGTCTCAGAATAAGTTAGATTCACCATAGAGAGTAGGAAGTAGGAATTGCACCATTTGTACAACTCAAATAGTACAATTTCAATTTGTACAATAATTGCAGTATTAACTTCTGGGGGGGATTGCTTTATTTTCAGTAGCAACCCCACTGAGTGCTTTGGTGTAGGCTACCTTGGCCAAGTGCTGAATCAGTGACTCTTTTGCACAGCTGGCCTAGCTCTGGCTACCAAAGAATTAGGGTATTTTCAGTAATCATGTTGACCTACATAGACATACCTGTGTACTGGAATTTCAGAAATATATGTGGGAAACCACAGTGGCTAAATCTAAGCTATTATGTATTATGTATTACATGTATTAATACATACACGTATGTATGTATGTATGGATGCATTAAGGGCAGCCCTGTCCAGCTTCCTCGTCAGTCAGATGGCAGCTGGTGAGCAGGGCTGAAGCGGTGGCCTGAGCTGATCCTTCCGAGCACACAGGCCCCAGCACCTGAGGCCAGCGAGGTGCAGCCTCCAGCAGCTTGAGGCAGCTTTGTGGGTGGGACGAGGACAGGGAGTACAGCACAGAATAGCCAGCATACACCTATTTTGCCTTTGCTGTAGAGGTAAATCACCTGTAGAGTTGTCTTTTCTGTAGATAGGGTAGTAGGGCTCCCCAAGAATGGCAAAGACGTTGGCACGAGCACAGGCAGTCATGCAACAAAGTGATGGCAGAATCACACAAGCAGTTTTATCAGCAGAAGGGAGTAGTCCTAACCTCACTATTATTATTGGTTTGAGCACCAGGAGCACATGAACTCCAAGCTATGCTCCCAGACAGCCCAAGCTTATCATGTTACTTGAGCTAGAGAGCTGTAAGTGTGGAGAGAAGTCAGCTTGGGACAACACTGAAACTCAAACTCATCCCCAAGGAAAGGGAAGCCCCAAGAGTCAGATATATATTTTACTTACTGAACTATTTCAGAAATAAATTTCTTTACAAAACAAAACAAAGAATCCAAGACTGTCCTTGTTTGTATTTTGAAATTGCCTGGTTACTGATTATTTACAATTCTAAGTTACACTTTTTCCACATACTTTAGAGAGAGGATTTACTGCCAGTTATTTTTTCATAGGCAATGTGCCAGTGTCCTTTTTTAAACTCATGCTTCTGACTTCAGCTGATCCCAGCACAAATGCAGAAGCTTAGGTGACTTCATACTCCCCAGACAGAGCTTACAAACCTGCATTGTGTGAAAGCCTGATATAGCACCTCTGTACCTATACTGGGAGCAGTTATGTAAAGCATCTAGACATGTGGTTTTTGCGAGTACTGCCAAACTCTGTTGCCATTTTTTTTTTTTTTTTTGCTTCAAGTGCCAGGTACTGTTTATATCCTAGAGCACAGCCTGTGCCATTTGGACACCCTTCCTTCTGCCCACTTGTCAGAGAAAAAGAAGTTGAGTGAAGAGAAAGTGACACAAATATGATATGCATTATTGCTATCAAGTTTCAAATCAGAAATTTAAAATCAGTGGAAGACCTTGATTTTTCAGGTCAAATTGGTAACGGCTGCCTCAGAGATAAGAAATTAGCCTGTGCTACTGCATACCAGCAATTTGGTGCCTTAACCTTTTGCAGAACACTGGAACACCTAAAGACATTGGTCAAAAATGTTAGTATAAATGTTAATGAAAACCTCAAATCCCAGAAAGCAATGAATATTAAAAAAAAATCCTGTAGAATATCAGTGGGGAATATTTTCACAGGTGTGTGACAATTAGCTGCCTTTTCTGGCTGCTTGTTAAGGAAAAATACATCACTTCTGTTAGAGGGAGAAGTATGTTTGCAAAAAGACAAAAAAAATCCACCTTTTCCTTGATATCTTGAGTGGTGTTCAATTAAAATCATGCCTTTCAATCCAGGGACCTCTAAAAAGCTTACTAACTAATGATTTTTTCATCATTTATTGGAAGTCTTTAGATTGCCAAGTAATTAACTAGGAGAAATAAGACAGAGATAAGGGAACTGTTCTTTATGTTTGCAGGTTAGGCCTGGTAGATTGTGCTGCATCGCGTTTGGCAACCTACAACTTGAAACAGACCTGAAATGAATATTGGTATTCCAGGCTAAATTCAGAGTTAATTCAAGGCAAGAGGTATTTTCTTGTCCTTTGCTATGTACGTTTTACCACCTAATGCCACTCCCAAACATTTATATATATGAAACTTGCACTCTCCTATGTTTAAATCACTTTTGAATGTGATGTAGGCCCTTTCCTTTTAACAGTGTGTCTGCTCATGACTAAGCATTTTTAAGCTGCTGAGTTGGAGCTTGTTCACAGCAGACCACTGACATGCAAATCTTATTTCTGCATCAGACACATTTGCATATGCAAGTCTAATAGTACAGTCACAGGCAGGCACCGCTTTGGAGCCCACAGGCTGCTAACTTTTTCAGCTGCCTCAGCTCTAACAGTGAACAGGACTGCTCCTAGCTGTTTGCAGGGCAAAAAAAAAATTCGCTTGAGCTCTAGCTGCAGTTCCAGCCAACCTCGTTCACAGTCACAGCTCTCTGACCTGCCCTAAAATGATTTAGGGACACTGGATCAATTCTTGGCTCTCCCCTGTTCCCTACGATGCCCCAGCTCAGAGGAAGGAAGGATCTTGTGTCTTACCCTCACGTCCACAGGGCAAGAGAGGCAAACAGAGTCCTGCTCAGCCTCAGGCCAGAGCAGGGTTTCCTGCTGCATGCGGGCGAGCTCCGAGTGGACAGACACAGTGGCTGGATGTCCTCGGTTGGGCCTGGCACAGCTCCCTCTCTGCAGGGACAAAAAATGGGTGGTAGGAGGAAGAAGGCAACAACAAGAAAATGTTCCCCTTAAAATATCACAGGCCATTTTAGCTCTCACCTTTTCTTAACATTTGTGTTACATCCCTGTAAAGAACAAGGTGTAAAAAATGGAGTAAGGTGGGGGGAGTGGTGAGCACCACCACTAAGTCAGGCCCCTTGTGCTTAGCATTGCTCAAGGACACTGACAACTTGAAAAAAAAATCTGCCTTCTTCTGGCAGAAGAGGAATTTGGATAAAATCAGATCTGCCTACAAAATACTAAATGCATGAAAAATACAGAACAAATGAAAACTTAAAATTTCCCTTCACATATATACAGTGTATCTAAGTGAAAAGGTTTTTGTTCATGCTTTCTTGGCACATGTTACATTTGGATTTCCAGCTACATGATGAGAGAAACGCACCGCTCTGAACTAGCAATGCTCCCCTCCAACTCCCCCGTGGAGTGAACGGAGGACCCCACAGCACAGGGTTGCAGCAGTGTTTGTTTTGGAACAGTGCTCAGAGAGACAGCGCAGCACCCACACACGGGTTCTCTGCTTTGTCTTATTTTCTAGCTTAGCATCCATTTTTTCTATTACCATGTCCTCCAACTATCTGACTTTTACTCAGAGTTAGACCCAATTTAATAGATAAGAACAGGCATTTCTAGTCAAAAATATCCTCTTGCAGGAAATGCCTTTTTTTCAGATTAAATAAATAAATAAAACTGAGGATTTCCTATGAATGTATGCTCACATCTCTGTTGCACACTCTCAATGTGCTTTTTGCATCAGCAGTCCCACTTTCTGCTATTCGAGATAGGCCAAGATAAACTCGAGGCGGATGAGTAGTCAATTAATTATCTGCAAGACTGAAGCCTCAGTGAGTACTTGAACTCACCAGCTCGTAAGATTAAAAAAGGAAGGAAACTTTGATGCTGTGTATCAGCAATGCAGTCATAATGTGTTTCGGTAGTCTTATGATACTAAAAGTATGCTGACTCTACAGTTCAAATGTTAAATAACATAACAGCAGCTCAAACAACTATTCAGTAGCTTCGTTATATGTTGCTGGAGTGATGCAATAGGATATAGCTGCAGTCTCCTCTCCCTTTTTCCTGCTAGAAAGTCTTGCTTTAGTTCTGTGTTTCTGCATTTTGACTATTGTGATTTTTCTGTTAAGGCATAAAAACATCAGAAGGGACCTTGTATCACAACTACAAAAGTCCTAATTCTAGATGTGAAACCTATTAGCAGTATTAATTGCTCTATGAAGCATCTTTTCTTTCACAAGCAACACAGAATAAACAAATACTAGGGAACAAATTTTTACGTTGTTTCTTCTTAGCATTGCAAAAGATTTATGTTGGTTATTACCGTTGAAGACAATTGAATGACAGTGGCACAAAACAAGCACGAGGCAGCAAGCACGGACCCCTGTGTGTTGTTAGGGAGCTCGCGCTCCCTGTATTTGTGCAGCTGTGGGGATGATGCACAATGAAGGCGGAATTGCTCCAAACTCGGAGCACAGGCCCCTTGAACAGCTACACCCAGCACCTCCTTCACGCTGTCACGGAAACCTGGTAGTAGGAGTTCGATGTGCAAGTTACCACTCTTACCGCTTCTATTTTAAGGGTTACTACACTCAATGTGTAACACTGACTTTCACGGAGAAAACCCTTAAGGAGTGTAGTAATCACTGTCTCTCTCCAACTCCTATGGATAAGAAGAAGAAATGACCCTGAGAAGGGAGGGGACTACAGAGCCTGCGCAGCAGCCCCGCAGCGAGGGGAGAATCGCTGCTCTGCCGTGGCAGCGCGTGGCAGTGACCCGCTCCGTTTACCTGGCAGGGGCTACCTGCACATGAGCTCCCTGTGCTTCCTCTGGAGAAGCTCTCGTGTTTTGTCAGGAAGTCTGTAATTTCATTAGGCATGATTATTTTTAATCAATTTTAATTTAGAAAAAGATCAATGACAGAAAACATAAGCATGCTCCTCTGTACATCATTTTTAATAGAAATTTGTCAATAGTCAAGAATATGTTTAGACTTGAGAAGCTTTGGGATATGAACAAATATATGAACATACAAATCAGCAATCTTGGTTTTGGATGAACAGAGAGTGAATCATCACTTCTCTTCCTCTACCAGTACCTACAACGTGTTACATAAAAGGGGCCAAGTTCATACACCACATTACTTTCTGGTATTATACCTGTAGGGCATTCATAATCTGATTTTGAAGCTAAGAGCCTTGAAGATAAGGTCATTTCTAAAGCAGAGACATTCCTTTGACCAACACCCGATCCTGCTCTCGCAATTGCTGCACTACGACGGTTGAGAAGTTTCTCCTTCGGTATCTTCTCATGGGATGTACAAACAGGATATGAATTATGAATATGGTTGTTATGTGGAGAAGCCAAATGTGTAGGGCCTAATGCTAGTAATAAAATGGATATATCATTCATATGCTACCATTTTTATACAGAGATAGAATTTATTTTCTGCTATGCTCACTGTTTTCATGACTAGCCTGAAATAAAAGCAAGGAGCAACCTTCTTTTCCTGTTGGGCAGGGAAAGTTTCAAAATTTAGTGCTACAGATCAGATGAAAACAGATTCTTAAGCTTATTGTTTTTAAAGATTTTACTTCCCCACCCCTATCTCCAATGGACAGAATCACAACTGCATCCCCTGGAACCGCCAATTCACGTGGCCAGAACTGCCTGGATCCAGTGATGCCCTGTTCCTGCTCTATCAGTAAGGCCTCTCCCCGCTCTTGTGTTAGAGCTGTGCCACTTTGCATGTGTAGATATGAGGAAGACACAGGTGCAGGAATGTGCAGAAAGGAACAGGGCCTTGGTCTGGGTTTTTGTATCCCAGGAGAGTGCCATGATGGCAAGTCACCATGCCATGTTACTCCTATTGTTTGGGAAAGCTACCTTGTAGAAGTCCATGATACAGAGATAAAGAAAGATTTTCAAACTGTTTTGTTTCAAAGAAGTGCTCTGATAAAAAATCCGATTTTGTAACATAAAAAGTTCTTACTACCTCTGGTTAAGGAAGCTGTTTTTTTCTTTTTTACTGAGGCTGAGGATAAAACCAGAATTCCTTTCCATCTCCATCACACTCAGTGCTTTCTCCTTCAGGAGAAAATCCTCAAATAATTCCTCATACCCTTAAAAAGTACATTATAACTACAAATATGTATGTCAATATCACTGAGGTCAGATATATGGCAGAAGTTAGACAACCCTGGTGCATGAACTCTGCTCTCTTACACCCCATGTGCAAAGTATTTCCAGGTGTCTGGTTAATGCAGTGTGGCTAAAAAGAAATCACCAGGAAGATCGTGAGTGGGTTAGGTTGGCATTTGAGCAACCTTAGGTGGTTTGAAGCAAATTTTGGTGTGGTATAGGAGCAGCATGCTAAAAAAGCAGCTGTTATTTTTGGTGTTAGGCACCTTTTTAATGGCCTTAGAAAAACAGAGAGGTTTGACACACACATTGCCAGCCTGACTGCTTAAATAAGATGAGGCAAAGCAGTAATAAAAATCTTAGGGACTTCAGCTAAGTTAAAAGAGTAATAAGCTTTGGGTAACAGTTCAGGGAGAGAAAGTGGAAGTGTGGTCAACCAGTCTGGGGAAACTTTCAGCCAGAAGGTGAAATGTAAATCAAAACCATGAGAAGTCACACAGCTGAAGTGGATCAGAAACAGCAGAAAGATGGAAGCAGAAATGGGTAGAAAAAAAGCTCTGTAAGGTCTTAAAATGTAGTGTGAGAGCAGAGCCCTCCAGAGCTTTTTAAGTTTGCCTGTCCAAAATTGGTTCAGCAAAGTAAAATATTCCTGTATCAGCATTTAGGAGGACTGGAAAAGTTTTACATGTTTATGAACAAGTGTCATTTGGACATGGAGAGGGAAGTTAAATCAAAATCCCTGAAGGACTGAATGAAAGAGATTGCAATTGTCTTCTTCCAAAAGTGCCACATCTCTTCCACAGGTGACTAAAACCACATGTGAGAGCAAGAGAATGACTTCCAAACCTCCCAAGTTCGTAATCAAAAGGAAAACAAATCACAAATGAAGTACAATCTGTTGTACCCTGAAGTACAAGTGAGAGAGAGCAGCTGTTTCCTAAGCAAACCAGAGCCACTGAGAAATTGCACAAATTTCTATATACCAACCCGTACAAAAAGTCTTGCCACAACAAACAAAGCAGAAATTCTGTTGATATTTTGCAGTGAGAGCACCGTGAGGTTTGTTTGAAATCCTGAAATAGCTCCAGTCTGCTCTCCTGATCAGCCTCAGCGAGGGAACCGCATGCCGGGCTGCGCGAGCAGAGCACGGCCGCCGGGTCAAGGGAAGGGCCCATCCCGCTCGCCGGGCGCCTACAAGGTCATGTTTGTAGCACGGCGCCCAGTTTGGGGGCCCTCAGTAAAACAGACATGTGGACTAGCTGGGGCGAGACCTCCAGGACAAGCCAGGACTGGAAGATGATCCATCAGGAGAGGCCAAGAGGGCTGGGTTTGAACAGCTGGAAAGGCGAAATAACGCAGGAAATGTCATGCAGCCTTTTACTGCCTCTCGGGAGGTGATAGAGAAGATGGAGACAAGACCTTCCTCCGAGATGTGCAGCAAAGGGACAAGAGACTAACACCTATATTGCAGCAATGAAACTCCAATTTAGGTAAACGGAAAAAACAAGGGGGAGGTGAAGGTTGCCCAGAAAGCTTTGTCCCTGGGGGTATTCAAAAGCCCTGAGAAAAGGCTCTGAGGAATCCGACTTCCCCACTTCAGGGCGAGCCCTGGTATAAGCAGGAGACCGGGATTAGATCACCTCACAAGGTGCTGTCCTGCAATTCTCTATTCTATTACTGCAATTCTCTAGAGAAATATGTTTTTTTTTAAGGATTCATGACTCAAAATTGCAGAAGCAGCTCTCAGAATTACTGCATGCATGAAGCAGGCACATTTTAACAGTGAAGTCTTTGTTTTCTGGGAGCAGCCTCCAAAAATAAGCCAAAGAAAACAACTATTACAAATATGTTATTTAGGCAACAGTCCTTTCAACACTCAAGAGGCCCTAACTACTTCCTCTCCTGTTACAGGATGAAACAAGATTGATACTGTTATAGCACCTGGATTTAAGAGGTCCCATTTTTACCAGCAAATCTAAAAATTAAATTATTTTCTGTATGAAGTTTGGTCATTGTGAGATCAAGAGAAGAGGTCTGAAGGAGAAAACGTTCATTCATTACTTAGACCTATGTCATAGGGGATCATCCACCCACTCAATATGGCAAATCCAAGTAAAAAGTCATACAGAATTTCACTGAACTAATTTCCAAGCACTGATTTTCCCCTGTGATGCACAAGACAAAATAATCTTGTAAGAGAATTTGAAAAACAGAAATGGCTGATGTGCTCATGGTGGCAGACTAAGGAAAGAAGGACTCTTTGCCAGTATGAGGGAAATCTGTGAAAGGTCCAATTTCTACAAACAAGTTGGAACTGGGTAGGAAACAGACCTATTCTCCTGTGAAAGTCTAAGATTTCAGAAGTTGTCTGATGATGAAATATCTGGAAAAATGAAACATTTTTGAAAACTTACTCTTCCTCCCCCAGATATATTTGGGCACTTTGTTTGAAACGTTTCATTTTAAGTTTTACTTTTGTTCTTTCAGAATTAAAAGCCATTTTAGAAGTAAAAGAATGAAAGGTGATATTTTAACTATTCTGTTTTTTTTTCTTTTCTTTTCTTTTTTAGCCTTTCTTCTTCCTACAGCATGCATGTTTGTGAATGCTGACCTGCAATGCATATCAGCATATTCCAAGGAAAACATATTTCATTGGCAATTTCATTCTGAATAATATCAATAAAAAATGCCTTTGAATTCTCCAAAAGTATCATCATGATAAAGATGAATTTTGTTGTTACTGTAGATTACTGGAATATTTTTTCTAGCTATTCTGCAAATTGTATGTTAACAAGTCATCATGAGTTACTGATATCTCTTGATTATTTCTAGCAGAGGGATTCTAAAACTCTATTTGCATGAGCTGAGCCAGGAGGAATGGGGTAATAAAAATTCTAGAAAGATGAAAAACTGATTTATTCCACATATGGACTGTGCCACTGCCAAAAAAAAAAATCCCTAAACCAACAGTGGAGTCCCAGTGAAAGTTACCTGGGTAGGCAGCTGTGACCATTGGAAATGCTGAAGGCTGTTCAACTGCAACACATCTTCCTTCTTCCCTCCTGAAGCTCTGGGGGATGGCAACACAGCAGCACAGCAACAGCAACCTAAAAGTAACAAAGCCAAACACTAAACCATAAAACCTTCTTTAATTGCTCTGTTTTGGAGCAGAAGTTGAAGAAAGCAGCTCTTTCATCCTACTCTGCCACAAAATGACCACAGCCAACAAGCAAATGAACAAACAACTCCTTAGCTCGCTGATTTATCCTCTGCTTTAAAAGGTGCTGATTGAGAAAGGGTCAGTTTGACAGGTGAAGAACAGCGAGACCATGTCAGGCTGTCCACATATGAAAGCACTCACTGTTGAGCTACTGCTATATACTTGTCTTTGGGAGAACAGCTTGGACTTGATTGCAGGGTTGTCACAGGGCAATTTCTGTGAACTCACTGAAAAGTCAGCCCCCATGTGTTATATTGCTCAAGGATAATTTCAAGTGGAAACTATTTTTAAAAATATACATTTAAAGTTTATTGGAGCTATGGTTCAATTCACACTGGTTAGTTTGTTACAATTAGCATTTTACACTTGAAATAATGTTTTCAGGAAAAGGGAGGGAACCAGTATATCAGTGTCAATTCTGTTTTACTTGTCACAGAATCAGTTTGAAGCACACGCTGTATGATGCGGTTTGATTTTATAATCACCCCAGCCTCCTCCAGGAATATATTCCTCCACTTGTTTCTGTGTGAAACGCACCTGCAAATGTCAGGAAGCTGATATAGCACAAATTGCTGTCAAATGCATAAGAAGACAACGGTATTTTTTTCTCTGGCACTCCCATTTTAGCAACCCTATTGAAGATAAGACAGACAGACAGATCTGCAATTTTAAAATGCCGATGACAGAGAGGCAGCTGTACCAAAATAACTAGAAATCTGAGTCCCCTCTAAAAAGAGCAGGTAGAGAACCATCACTGACAGTGCACACTGTTGCGCTACCTCAAATAACCCCATTAATTTGTCTCAGCACAATCCTGAGAACCCTTTCGGGTGAGGAAAGCGAAGCTCTGGCTGTGCACAGCCCTCTCTGCTTGTACTGGCACCCAGGTGCTGCAACATCAGCCCATGACCATGAACGCACTTCAGGTTACCAAGCAGTTACAAAGCTGCTGTTTCCAGGCCATATTTACTAACTTGGGCAATGACCGGTCCGCGAAAAGGCTGCATATCTCACTGCTGGTTTTTTGCTAAGCATATCACCTTAAATAATCTTTTAAAATGTTTTCCAAGTTAGGTAAAATACGTGTTGTAATATGACAGAAGCCAGGTGTTTTACAGTGGCCATCAATGCAACAAGTTGCATCACATAAAACATTTGCAGCAAAGCTTCAAAGTAACTTCTTTTTTTCACAGACATGGATGAATTGGTGTGGAATAAAACAATTTTCCAGATCTTTCTTAATGCCTATGGGTTTATGGCGAGCTCTGCCCCGGCTGCTGTGGGTGCCCATGGATGCTGCAGCAGCTGCCAAGCGGCGCTACCTGGAGGGCTCCGAGGACAGACCCAGGTAGCAGAGGCTCCTAACACCTGCTCAAAGTTCACTATGCTTTTTTGCTTTTTAAAATAGATAAATACAGCATATTTAGTAAGCATTTGCCAAATGCTAGATCCTCCTTTAGCCTGTGGGGGATCTTGGGCCTTGTTTACTGCTGTTTTGTGGGTGGCTAGGGCTTAAATACTTTTTTATTGCTTTTTAGCTCTTATAGAAATCAAAACCTCCAAGCTAACAAGACTCCAAGTGCAGAAGTACTGTTTTCTAGGAATTTTCCAAAGCAAATCATGAGAAAATATCACCTGTATTCAACAGGGAGGTGGCAGTCACAAGAGATAAGGAAGACAGGGAAAATGAGAGGAAGAAGATGTGTTTGGAGGGATGTGACTTGAGAAGCAAATGACTGGGGAAGGTCATTGCAACACCTGACGCCAAAGAGCAGAGATCTGCACTTCCAAAGAGCCTTGTCTACGCTGCCAGCTACGTGACAGCCATTGTCATGGGCTGGCACGTAGGGCAGGAGCTTCAGTCACCAAGCGCCCATGCTCGGAACGGGAAGTCCTGCCATCCTGTGACCGCTCTAGTTTCATGTGCAGAAAGAGTGCGTTGAGCAGCACCGCGGGTCACTCAGCAGCACAGAGGCCTCGTCCTGCCCGCCTCCTCTGGCTTCTTTACACATCCTCTCCCCACAAACCCCCACGCTGCTCAGGAGAGCTTTTCACTCCTTTAGCTCACAAGGCAAGAGCAGAAAAGAGCTCGGAAGGCCTCCATCACCTGGCCATCACTGCAAGCTCCCTTGGCCTCACACAGGTCAGAGGACTTCCCGTCCACCTCTTGTGCACACACTCACTGAGCTTCAATGTGCAAAAGCACTTTTTCACTGAGGACAAGGACAGTTATATTCTATGATGAAAGATTTCTGGCCCTGGCAGCCTATCTTACAACATCAGGCTCCAGTTCCCTTCAACAAAGCTTATGCTTCTTAGTTTAAACTGGATGTGGTTTTTGTTCCACCAGGCGATATCTTTCAGCAGCGTCTGGAAGCCCTGCTTTGCTGTGCTAAGCAATACCCTCCTCTCCTGGAAATGCTACACAGCAAACCCTGTTGCTTTCCCCAAAAGGCAGGTGTTTCAACAACCCCCTTCCAACATGTCCTGCTCACTTCCCCTCGGCCTGGGGGCTGTGGGTGCTGCTGGGGACTGCAAGTGCTGCTGTGCTCTCCTGCCCGGCCCCTCCCCAGGACAAGGCAGCAGTGAGCTCAGAGCAGGGCCCCTGAGAGGCCTCACACCATGGGGCAGCCCCATTCCTGCCTGGAGGTCTCTGCTCAGCTCCCCCCTCAGCAATAGCGGTGGGGACTTCGGAGCCCCACACACAGCACCAGGAGGGGCCCTTGGCCACCAACAGGCAATGCAGCAGCAGTTTTGAAAACTACTTTGGGGGCTTTTGGGAGTAGGCAGGAGGTTTATCCTTGTAGCTTAAGCACAGGCTAGCTAAGCAGAGAGCAGGATGGGGCTCCCCTGGGCTGCCCTAATCACGCCGTGGGGGACAGGAGCAGTGAGCAGCCCTCCTGCTGAGGGAGGAACCCTCTTCACTTGCTTCTTCAGTGCAAAACCCCGCTGCCTCGTCCCCCGGGCCTGGCCGCTCTTGCGAGGCAGGAGCAGGAGGTGCAGAGCTG
>NW_010579187.1:171271-184188 GCF_000705375.1 Tinamus guttatus | reverse complement strand
ATGCAGTGAGTTGGGGCCAGTAACTTGCCTGACAAGTGCAGTGCCCGTCACGGATGAAGCAGCTGATCGAGCCTGCATGAATCTCAAGGCCGTTTCAGCCTCTAACAAAGGAACCTTTAAAGTAGATGAGTGTTTTAATTGTGAGTAGACCTGTGTGCACTGGTCTACTAGAATAAATATTTTTTTAAAAATACAGAAAAACAATGCCACAATTGCATTTTCATAAAGGTCTGGAAAAGCAAACAAGAGAATACATTTGAATCAGGAGTTTGGAGTCTGCAAGAACTAGCTGAATGCCCTAGTTCCTTAGCTTGAACAGACCGGCAGGCAATTTTAATTTAATCAGGGTTACTTAAAGCTATACAAAGAGCAGGCCATGAATAATTAAGACAATAAGATAATGAAGCAAAAAGGCATTTTTAAGAGGCACCAGTCCCTGACATAGCAGGCAACATAACTTGCTGTCTCTGTCTATTTCAGAATGCTACAGATCTTGGATCCGAGACCGCTGCCAAGCCCCATCATGCCCGTGGATGTGGCCATGAGAATTTGCTTAGCCCATTCACCGCCGCTGAAGCGCTTCCTCAGCCCCCTCGAGGACTGTCAAAGAAATAACTTCGTTAACAGATTCAAACCTCTGCGCTCCTGCCTCAATGTGAAACGGGATCCTGAAGCGCAGCAAAGCGATTGGAGCCGCCCGTCAGCCCGAGCCAAGAAGCGAGTCGTGTTTGCTGACTCCAAGGGACTCTCCCTGACAGCCATACACACCTTCTCCGAGTTCCAGGAGCACCCTGCGTGGGACCTGCAGTTTGACTTGCTCGGCCTTGAGAACATCACGTCTGGTTTAAAGCTACATGAGGAGAACAGCCTGATTCTGAGTTTCCCTCGGCCCTCATCTGACTACCTGGACTTCCGGAGGCGCCTGCAGAAGAATTCTGTCTGTCTGGAGAACTGTGCCCTCCAAGAGAGGGTCCTGTCAGGGACCATCAAGGTAAAAAACATCAGCTTTGAGAAAAAGGTTCAGGTTCGAATTACATTTGATACTTGGAAGACATTCACGGACACTGAGTGCGTATACATGAACAATGTCTACGGTGACTCTGACAGTGACACCTTCTCTTTTACCATTGACCTGCCTCCTGCCATCTCCTCCCAAGAGAAGATAGAGTTTTGCATTTCTTACCAAAGTGGAGAACACATCTTCTGGGACAATAATGAGGGTCAGAACTACAAGATTCTCCATGCAGAGTGGAAACCAGATGGTGTTCAAATACCATCTGCTAGAAAAGACTGTATAGACCTTCAGGCTCCAAAGAAAGTGCAGGACAGAGAGCCTGATCACTTAGGCAGCCCAAGAATGTCCAGAGGTCTCTTTCCCCAGTGGCAGAGCGTGGGAGGGATTGAAAATTCATCACCATATTGGTGATAGATGCTAGCTAGGAAGTGTCTTCCATTTGCAACAGAACAGTATTAGTTTCCTGGTTCATGCACACTATGACAAAACCACCCAGCAGGCTTTGACTCTCTGTACAAAATGAACATGAGACTTATTAACCATACTGCATTACTAAAGTTCTTAGCAGAAACTTATCCTTGGAAAGAAAGCAAGATAAAGCCCATGTGTCTGCCATCTGCCATAGAAATAGCACATCTGTATCTTAAATATATGCGGCTTGCTTTCTGCTAGTTATTTTTCTCAGTCACTAGACAAGACTGAGAATGTGCAAGAGGCAGTGATAGCTTTGCAAACTGTAGTAACTGTGCGTGTGCAAGAGGGTATGTGAACAGAAGGCCACGATGTGTTTTGTGCCTGGTAGGACTGAGATAGAGATGAGGATGTGATCAGGATGGGGGTTGCTGCAGACCCTCCACATCCCTGTAGGAGCGCAGCACTAGGGGCTGTGGCTTCAGTACAAGTTAGAAGGAGAAAAAAAAAAAAACTTGATATCAAGAACTTAATGATAATGGAAAGGTGGGAAAAGGGGAAGAGGAAAAGTGTGTAGAGATGCAGAGATTTTTATTTTGCTTTTGAAAGCTAGTCTTCTCAAAGTATCAAAAAAGTCTGTTTAAAGTTAAAATAGAAAACAATGCAAAATAAATGAAAATGAGGGGTGAAAATGATTGCATTTGGGAGGACATTTGTGCCTACATCGGCCTTGTTCTCCAATGAAAGACACTTACTATTCACAGGTCTAACCTTGGCTTTTACCTTCATCACCCTGTTTGCCTAGCAGGCAGATAGTAACCTTCTAATACTGAAAGAAATATGTGCCTTAAAAAAACCCAGGCCCCTAAATGCTAAAACTCATAGCTGGAGCCATGGCTAGTCGAGAAAGCAGACAATTATCTGCAGCCGTCCTAGTCTACAGCAGTGCTGCGTAACTTGACTGCTCACCTGATCTACGGCCTGGTTGACTGTCCTGCAAAACTATTGCAAAGTTAGTTATAACTTTTCAGAACTGTATAACATAGGCAAAGTCCTTCATATTGAAGATAGTGAATTAACTATACATGGTAAAAGGTAGCTTCTTTAAAGACAGCAGGGTTGCTACTAGTTTTTTTTTTCTAGAAAGAATATAAGCTTGCAAACAAATACGAACTGCTGTATTTTATCATACCTCATTTTTTTAAGTTTAAACTTGTTTTTGTTGTGTTTTTTTAGATGGCAATAAACTAATGTATATTTTGTATATGTATGCTTATAGTTTAGCTTTCTGAACTATAAAACTGTAAAGATAATCTTTCTTGTAAGAATCATGTGGGAGATTGTTCAGTATGTACTCAGTAGGTGTGAATACTGGCATAGCTTCACTCAGCTCTGCAGAAGTGGTGTTAACATCAGAATGCAAGCTATAGTTTTGCCCATTGCTAAAAAGTATAGTATCCTTGTAATGCAATGAAAAGATAAACATGAAGGTGAAATAAATCTTTTCTACTAATTGCACTTTCTCCTGTGTAACCCCTGCTGTTCTGTGTAAACTCTAGCCATTTTAAGAATAAATTGTATTTTGATACACCTGGTTCCTGTTGAGTCAATCTCATTAACTTGAACAAATCCAGTGCTGATATCAAACATAAGTTTGTGCTGCACTGCTGGGCCCAGCTAACCATGGTTATAAAGTAGGTCAGGGCCGCAGCTGATATTTGCCTGAGATAAGATGAAATGCAACCTGCTCACAAAGAGGTCCTCACAGGTATTAACCTTGGGAGCTGTATTTTAAATATTAACCTATATCTTACACACGGCACTGGGAACATTTTTGGCTTGAATGTTCGTCTGACCTGCTGCTGTACCTTGGGTAAGTCCCTCTTTTAGACCCAGGCCAGGCTTGCCAGATGAAGTGCTTCACAGCTTTAGACTTGTTTTCACTTGATACAGAGTTTATTACACTAGCTTCTCCTGCAACTCTAGAGCTCTTTGAGAATGCCTAGGGCCTGGCCCCTCACTTCTGAAAATGCAGTACAGAAGCACCCTCTGCAGCTATTCAGAAAGCAAAGAATGCCCTGTGCTGCAAGGGCTTGTGCCACAGAGAGGTTGGATACCCTCATGCTCCTCCTAGGTAGCAATATAGACTAGCACAGAGTAACGTCGAGAAAGTCAGTCAAAGCAAGTGACACGCCAGCTACTCCTGTGATATTTCTTAGCACGTTAAGAAAACTCAGTAACAAGATCCAAGTTTGGTTAGGACTGGTGCCCAAGCAGTTGGAAGTTTCTCAGCAAGGCGTATAGTTTTAATCATGGAAAAAGAGCATTTCCAAAAAAGGCAGAAGAGAATATGGCTGTAAGGACCCATTCTGGGGCTGGAGAATTAATTTGGAGCTTCTACCTTGCCAAGGCTGCATTGGACAGGTAGCCCTCCTCTCTGTTTCCCAACTCTCATCTACTGCTCCCAAACAGAAGCTTGTCAAGGTCTTACTCTTGGGAAGGTCTTCCAGCAGGGAAGTCATGGCACATTGTACAGCATGGTCCAAGAGGAAAAACACCCTGTACTGAAGACATTCGAAACCTCGGTGGCCTGAGACTCCATTTGCACCCATGCACCGCTTGGCTCCAGCAAAACAAGGACAAGGCTGGGGGCAGATGCAAGGATGGAGGGATGTTTTTCCAGCCAAATTCTGCAGCTAGTTGTCAGAACTGAAATGATTACTTTTTCTGCAACTGACTGAGATATAAGCCACGTAAAATGCCAGAAGACAACCTCTTTAATCAAGCTTTTGGTTCTAAACAAGCCTCTTTCTTTATAAAGATGCCTTACAAGATCTCTCTTGCCCAGCAGTGAGGTGGAGATCCAGGAGCTTTCTCTGCAGCTGCTTCCTGCCAAAGCAGCAGAGCCTCAACTTCACCATTTAAACCTGACTCGTATTTGACACTAAAGTGCACGTTACCAAAAAGGTGAGACACACGTTAGGGAAGGTGTTAATAGCAGTGAGGTATACCGAGAAAAAAATACAGTCTTACAAATGCACATCAGAAACAGAAAAGCTAGGCACCCTTGTAAAACCATCTTAGCCTAGGTATATTTTGGATACTGTGCTTTCAGATGCACCAAAAAAAGTAAAGGCAGAGGAAGGAAGGCCTCAAAACTGAGCCTACAACCCCCACATAGAATGCTTAAAGCTGGAAGGGACCTGTGGAGGTCATCTAGTCCAACCCCCCCTGCACCCGCAGGGTCACCTAGAGCACGTGGCACAGGACTGCGTCCAAGCAGGTTTTGAAGATCTCCAGAGAAGGAGACTCTACAACCTCTCTGGGCAGCCTGTTCCAGTGCTCTGTCACCCTCATTGGTAAGATATTTTTCCCTTAGGTTCCTGTGGAACTTTGGATGCTTCAGTTTCTGGCCATTTCCTCTAGTTCTGTTGGCGGCCACCACTGAAAAGAGGCCAGCACCATCCTCCTCACTCCCTCCCTTGAGGTACTTATAGACACTGATCAGATCCCCTCTCAGCCTTCTCTTCTCCAGCTGAACAGGCCCAGCTCTCTCAGTCTTTCCTCACAGGGCAGATGTTCCAGGCCCCTGATCATCCTCGTAGCCCTGTGCTGGGCTCTCTCCAGCAGCTCCTCTCGTGCTCTTATGAAGCCTTTTTTCCATTTCTATTGTAAACCTGCATTTCCTCTGCTGACGCAGTAAGTGAATACAATTCTCTAGCTTAGTAGGTCTGAACACTTCCTGAAAACACAATTAAAATTTTCACAGGCAATTAGAGAATCGTTTTGTCCATCATTGTATAAGTTATATACATGTGTGTATAAAATACATACACATATACTTTATATATACACATACACAGAGCAACTACTCTCATTCCTCTCCAATCCCCTTTGAATTTTCAAAGCAAAAGAAAGCATAAGCATAATCAAGATCAACACATTTCAGTGAGGCTGAAATGAAAGTAAGGCTGCCATAAAACATCTCCTGAGATCTCTCTCTCCCTTTGTGAGCAATCTGCTATACTGCACTCATTTCTGACAGGTACTTGCCTAGCTTGTTCTTACAGCACCTCCTGTGTTAGAGGCCACACAAGCTTTCTAGTTTTTCTTCACTGTTCTTGTGTTAAAAGAGGCTCCTAAGGTTAGTGTTCAGTGATCAATAGATTAATATTCAGTGATAATGTAATTAAGTCCCTCCCCTGTTTTATTTGGCATAGACAAGAGGAAGAACGTATTGCTTTTCCCTTGCAAAGACTGTAATTACTTGAGGGCAAATATCAACTTTCCCTCTCTCCCTACATCCCTACTCTAGGCTAAGTAATTGTTTTATGAAAAACGAATTGTTCAGCTTGAGGAACCTGTCAGACCTTTGTATTTTACTTACAGCAGAAATACCATTTTCAGCCAGCTCTGGTGAAAGTTTTGCAATGTGCTCCCTAACTTCAGCAGCGAAAAGGTAGCCCAGCTCAATACTCATCTTCCACTGCTCAGCTGGCCTGCTCCATCTCATACCATGAGGCTGACGGAGCAAATGCATCATTCCTGCAGTGCCAAGAAGCTCACGACAACTGAGCAGAGTGAATCAGAGATGTGGTTCACTGCTCAAGCTGTTCTAAGGATATCATCTCCTCCACTAAAAACATCCAACATCTCCCCCCTCCCCTTTTTTTTTTTTTTAAGTTACAAACTTTTAATACTCCAGCCTTCGTTTCTCTGTTTTCTGAATTCGTTCATGCCTTCAGTGTGAAAAGCGTTTTCTCCTCCAAAGTTCACGCGGGTTGGTAACATTTGTGCAGACAGGGCAGTTTGATATTTAGTTCTGCAATGTTTGCTGCAGGGGACACAGCATCCACCTCAGTACAAGTCCCTCTTGCTAAGCCCCTTAAGCTAGAATATACCAGGATTACTCTGCTGAGGCAAAGCAGAGGTCTTCCCAGTTACTGATCATTTTGTAATACACTCTAGGCCATTGTAGCTTAGCAGTCTTGCACAAGGGACATCCTCAATCTCTTGTGAACCCAGTGAAAGAATAGTGTTGCTCAGCAGCTCAAGACTGGGCTGACAGGAATAATTGCTAGCAATATTGTGATTACAATAAATCAACAACCAGAACTTATTTAGGGGAAGAGAATAAGGGCTGAAAACAAACAAATAAAAAAAAAGTATGCCAGGAACTGGAAGTCCGAAAGAAAATAAATCAGTCTATAGTTTTCACTATGAAGTAGAAGAAATAAAACGAGAAGAACAAAAGCTCTAGAGAAGCTGACTGTTTGCTTCAAAGGGGTTATTGTACAAATACCTCTGTTATATCTTTTTGTTTCAGGTAATCACAGTACCTTATACAAAGTCAAGCTTTCAACACCTTGAACCTTGCTGATCCAGCAAACAAGATTAGGTGGGCAGTGGGGCCAGTCTAGGAAATCCTGCCTCTTGCAGGAATAGCAAAATAAAGCAAACAAACAAAAACAAAACACACACAGCAACAAGTCCCCTCCTCCTACAACAACAAGCACAGTTTACTGAGCATTTTCACTGACCATGAGACGAAATCTGGGAAATTTTAACATTTAGAACAAATATCTGTTTTTTTTTTGTTTGTTTGTTTGGTTTTTTTTCGCAAAAATGTGTGTACTGATATTTCTTTCAGAAAGTACTCTTTTAACAGAGGAATATATAACATGCAACAAGTAACACAAAGCTAGCCTTGTGCTTTCCTCTGATTTCAGTTGTCTTAAGGGTTTTCTTTGCAAGACACTTTTGTCTCTTCTTCCCACTCACATCCTGCCTCCTGTTTCCCTTGCGTCAGAAGAACCATCCAACACATCTTGAGGCACTGCAACATGCAACCAGAAGATGAGAAGTTCTGAAATTGTTCAGCTGCCTTGCTTTAAATTCACATTTACAACAGCTTAGATTTTTTATTTTTTTTTAAGCCATTGCTTAATTAAGAGTTAATTACCTATCTCAGGCAGGCCATTAAGTCAGATTGAAAATACTATGTTGCAGCACAGACCTCTAGTACTTTGCTGCAAGCCTTAAAGTGAATCCATAGAACCCAGGACAAGAGGCCAGTCCATGAACTTACAAAACTGCCTCAATCATCTGCTTGTCTCCCCTCTCCTTTCCCTAGAAAGCCGAGAGCAAACACAGATACAGAACAAAAATGTGCAGGAGCTGAGTTGGATGGGCATAAATGAGTATAAGACACCTGGGTGTTGAGGTGTCAACCACATCCCAGACACTCATCTCCTTCACACACTCTGCTCTGCCCATGCATCGGGGCTCCGTGAAAGCAGAGTGCTGCCTGCCTCTCCTGAAGTTTTTTTCTTACCAGTATCATGTCCCTGGAAGAGTCTCACCTGCCCTTTAGTCTCACCTGAGACACACAGCTGAGACCAGCAAACATGCTCTATGTGGCAACTAGCTCTTCCACAGCTGTATCAGCATAGATATTTGTCCTTCTCTCCAACACGGAAGGAAGGACATGTTAACTTCCAGGTCATTCTTCTCATCCTTAGAGCTTCTTTCATCCATCAAGCTTTGAGATCCTCTCTCTCTTACCTGGAGTCGTCTTCTGGGAAGAGCAGGGGCATCTGAACTGCTGGGCCGGATCACCTTCAGGACTCTGGCACTACCTCTCCTCAGCAGGGACACCAGGGCACCATATGCCCACACTACGCAAGGAGAACCTGCTGATGGAAATATGGAGATGGGAAGAGTTAAGAGGACTCACAAGTGCACAGGAGAGGAGCTAAGCACTCCCCAGCAGCAGGAGATGAAAGAGGTGTTACTGTTGAAGGAAACCTTGGGCAGGCCTCTGATCAGCCTAGGAAAAGCTGAGAGCTTCATTAGCTGCAGCTGAGGAAAAGGCAAAAGCAGATGCTGCCTGGGTACAAACACAGCAATTATTTGTTGATTGACCAAGTGGCATGGCCCTGCTTCTCCCCCAAATCACACGGTGAAACTCTTCCCTGTGACAGGTGTAGTCTCCTCATCTCTCATGGTAGTGCTGCAAACAATTTCCTTTCTGTCTGCGTGGCAAAGATGTGGAAAGAGAGCCTGGGACATTTTAAATGAGCAGTCACGTCCTTGGCTGAAAGCTCCTTAGAGGGGGCAGGAATGGGCTCTTCAGGATCTGTTGTTCACAGACATGTACTGAGACCTTCCTCAGGCATTACAGGGAACCATTAAGCAGAGACATGTGTATATATGTGTGTGTGCATATATATATGTGTGTGTGTGTGTGTATATTTATATATATATAAATGCTCTATATATTATCTGCAAGAATAAAGCAGAGTGAAGTACAAACATAAAATATCTTTTTTTTTTTTTTTGGCATGTACTGTGTTAGCCCTGCTAGTGTTTCCTTGCCCCTCTTCCTCTTGGGAGACTTTTCCAAGTATTCTCAGCTCTGCTACATCTGAGATTTAATGGCTGGCGTTGCTGAGGTGGTAGTAAGAATAGAAAAGCCTCATTGCCACCTTCTGTCTTTGCATTAGCTGCAGAGAAAACAGTTGTCCTCCTACACAGTGAGTCCGAACTGCCCCAGCTGGGTGGGCAGCGGAGCGTCCGGACAGGGGGAGGGAGAAAAGCCAAAGCCCCTGCAGCCAGGAAGGGAAGGGCAGGATCCAGGCCCTATTAAATGCTCATTGTCTTATGCTATCTGGCACACAAACTGTTGAGTGGCATTTTGGGACGCAAGAGGGAAATGTCCTTGTTTATAACAGCTTTGGCCAGCAAAACCACTGGGTTATAGCTTACATGATAATTGCAGTTGTTAGCAGTTAAAATGGTTTGTCAAAAGCAAGTAAAAAACACTAGGATTTTCACAGGATGGTTCCAAATGTGCAAAGCTAAAAATCTCTTATTAAAGACAACAACAAGGGAAGTGCATTTTTCCCCGCTCTTAATGGAATATTATTAACAGCCCTAGCACTTACTTTCTAAAGTGGCCTATGGACCCTTTCCAGACTCTATTCTACCTTTATTTCCATTTCTTCTTGTTTACTGAGCATTTTTAAATCCTGAAGGCATAGCTATTAAAACAGTGCTTACAAATGCGCTCTCATAAGAACCTTTGAGGGCTCTTCTCAGACAGCAGGGTTACCACCTCTCCTGCAGGACCAAAAACCAGAATGAATTCCTAATATTTCACCTCTATTTTTATATGGTCCTTTTGGTAAAGAGAGCAGTGTAATTCATAGGCACGTAACTTGTGGTTTAGTTCTTACAGGGACATTTGCCACAGATTTAAAATAATCTTGAGACAGAGGAGCTTTTTTTTTTTTTATCCAGTGTTTCAATTTTTTTCACTGTTCTTTTTGCCTCTCCTCTAAATCACAAGTTTGTGCACAACAGCATGGGAGCCACACAGTATTTTAAGTG
Organism: Tinamus guttatus; assembly: GCF_000705375.1. Next base: position 174,371 of record NW_010579187.1, on the reverse strand, counting down.
CTTATTTGTGCTCTTCTATAGAAACAAATCTGCACAGTTTGTAATTTTTTTTCCCAATAGATTCTCAGCTCCAGCCTCCTGCAACTCATCTTTGATGTTAGTATGAGTTTGCTGTTTTTGTGACTACACAATGGACTCTATTTGACATTGCTGCTGCGGGAAATGTATCTGTAGGGCAATTCCTCTTGAACTAGTGCCAGTCCTGCAGGAGTGACTTTGGCCCATTGTGTTCAAGCCACCTTCCCCGAGCTTTTGTTCCCTGTGGAGCACTCTTTTTCAACACCACGAGCCCAAATGGTTTCCCCTGACAGTGTGGATTTCCCTCCACATAATGGTTTAAATTAAGTGTCTCTGTCCTTCAATAAATTGGGACATGTGTGACTGCCTCCCACACTGGCACACAGTACGAAAGTGAAAAATAAAAGAACAAGTGGACAAGAGGCCCTGGCTATTTTCCACCATCCGGTCCTTAATGCTTGTCACTAGCGCCTTGCTTCCCACGCCGGCTGCCAAGCAGAGTCCGGGGGTTAAGGGGACAGCTGGGACGGTGATGACTGTGCTGCAGCTCAGCTCCATTAAACAAAATACTCTTCTGCTGCAAAGAGACACTGAAATAGCTGTGTTGCCAGCATCTGCCTTCCTCTTAAACATCTATTTTACTCCTACAGTTGACAGATGGACCTGTGATGGGAAGACAAACACTGAAAGCCTCAGGCTAATTTTGCTAATTTGGGAATGTAAGTGAGAAATACATGTATTTTTATCACTATCTTCATTTTTATTCCTTTCATTCACCGAAGTCCAGAGCTACAGACCATATTTGAATTCACTTCCATGGGGCCTGAAGTAGAAGATGCAGGTATCATGGTGTGGCTGAACTGAACCATTTCTGACATTTTCATGCCTTTGCAGGCCTGCTGAATATATCAAACATAACTAACACAGCTATTTTCAATGAAGAGACTACTAAGGGAGTAGAAGAAGCTATTTTTGACTTTCCTGCCTGGATTAAAGAGCTGCATTTCCCACCCTAGCCTGAAACATGCTTCAATAGTTCACAGTTCAGCTAGGCCCTTGGTTTTATTGCAAGTCAGGCAGCACAGTAATTTGCCATAGAGCTGCTGCTGCTGCCTGGCCTCGGCTCCTCGTGCATCCCCAGCCCCGCAGGCTGCGCCCTGCAGCCTGCATCCTGCCCGGGATGGACAGGCTCCGGGCGCTGGTGTGAGTCAGCAGTGATCCCACGGCAGCGCTCCCTAGGAAGGGAAGGGAGCGACTGGGGTGAATCAGCACAACCAGACCAGCCCCATGGTGCTGGAAGGGACCCCTTGACTCATCAGGTCCAGGCTCCGCAGCCACAGGCAAACACGCAAGAGATGTTTGTGCTAGAGGGGTCGCAGTAACCTGAAACACTCTCTTGTAATCACAGGCTGCAGACTAAAGCGCTATGGAAGGGCAGGGACAGTGCCTAAATGCTTTCACTAATTACACATTTTCTAGCCTTTCAAATATTCTTCTCTCAAGTCTCAGAAACAAGGCCCTGTCGCTAGAAATTAGTTTATTCTGATGAGTCAGTGCTCATAGTATTATCCTGGCATGAGCAATTAAACCTTATTCTCCAGTTGTTCTGCCTCTTTAATCACTGCCAGTTCTCATGTGTTCCTGGCTCACTGCTCACTTTGAACAAGGGGGAGGCACTGGGCCAGTCAGGTATCACAGTGACTTGCCACACTGATAACACCCCAAGCACAGAATTAGAGTCTACTGTCATCTGAACAAAACAGATTGCAGTTAGGTGGGGAGTCCACCATGGGGTTATGTTGCAGGATCCATTAAAACAAGAGCTAAACAGAATTGAATACCAGTATTAGAGGAACCAGCAGTTAATTATGATTGACTCAGTTAACATTTGTTACAAATTACAATAATTAGCAATTTAAAGTAGAGTCAAAGGCATTTTTTTCCAGAATTTAACTACTTCATATTTTTTTTTAAAACTGTATGGATAGGGTTGGGCAGTTGTGATATTTATATCTTACTGAACTAAGGCACACAAGAGAGGAGTATTCGGCAGCACCTATATCCCGCAATCTGCTTTCCAGCCTTGCAAGCACACTGCCTCCCTTCTTTAAATACAGTTTCTCTTCTGCTCTTCCTTTCCAGACAGTGACTGCCAATCAGGCAATATACTGTATTGGACAAATCAATAAAGTCTCAGGTTGAGACCAAGACCCTCATTTTGGCTAGTTTAAGGAATAAAATGCATGACATATTTTTATTATCAATTATTTTACAGCAATGACATGCTGTCCTCTCAGTGCTTGCAGGTCAAGTGGATAATCTTCCCTTATCTCCTGAATATATTTTGTGTAATACTCTGAACAGCATTTGCAGCTAATAAACAGCTAATAAAATACATTTTTTTAAAATGTATGTTCTAATTTTACAAAATGTTAATTCATTATTTGTTTACTTAGTATCAAGATGTTACATTCTGCAAATAATGTCTTTAAAGAGGAAAATATTTTGGAGGCATTTCAGAACTGAAGTGTTGAATCTGGAATGTAAACAGAACACATCATCTGAATGCCAGACATGGAGAGATGACACCCCGGTGATTGCTAGACTATGCAGAGCTACTCACGTATGAGAGCTGGCATGAAGGCTCCTAAATCTATAGCTCGGTCTTGATCATGCAACAACTTTTTTTCTGAGTTCAAAACTGAGGCTGCTTGTGTTCTTCCTGAGGGGAAGTTCCATATATATCAGTTCAAGAGAATTCATACAGTCAGGGAGAACTATTAAGTTAGTCAACATGAAAGCGTGGGTCAAGCCCTGTTCCTCTTCATAACTTATTTTGAACTTAATTGTACTTTAAAAATAGCCCTTTATCAGCATTGCTAAGCACCTCTCTCCTTTTGGGTTTTCCCTTTTGATACCTTGAATGTCAGAATTAAAAGCTACCTTAGTATCTCCTTTCAAGATTCCTACCACAGGGGAACAAAGACAGACAGCTGAGAGAAAGAATGAATTAAACAGAAATGGAATTTTGGTAGCACAAAAGTGGCTGCAATAGTTCTGCTATTTCTTCACTCTTTTCATC
>NW_010579187.1:111749-171217 GCF_000705375.1 Tinamus guttatus | reverse complement strand
TACTGATTTTTTTGTCCAGCACATTCCCTTGACTGATAGTCTAGCCAGCGACAATATTTTCATTATCTTGATAAAACTACAGGCATCCCATATTGCAGGAAGCATTCATGGTGCATGAATCTAAGCAGAGTCAGGACGGCCAGTTCCTTGTCAGTCTTTCACTGTGACCGTACAGAACTGCCAATAATTCACAGGAAAAATTTGCCCGGCAAAGCACACAGTGTGGGGGCTCTTGCAGCCATGGGCATCCTGAGATCCCGATCTTTGCACCAGGTTATTTATTGTCAGTTACCTCAACCACAATTGGAGAGATCCAATTTCATCACCTCTTACGCCTGAAATTAAAAATAGTATCATCTAGGGGAGTTCCCTCTCCATAAGCTAATTCTCTGCCATATTTTGAGAGAAAACTTGGAAAGAAGTACTTGAAAAACTTCTTCTTGAAGGTGTTCTCCTGTGCACTATGGACATAAACCTCCACTGCATAAAATCCAAAAATGGGTACATCTTAGTAGCCTAGTGTTTAGAGTATTCACATGACTTGCCTTGTCCTAAGGACACTTGTGCATTTCTATATTAAATAGCCCCTGGACACAACACACGAGCAATTCCTGCAGCCATGCAGGGAGGGAATGCAGCCCCCCACACCAGGGCAGGACTGAGCTGCACACAGGTGTTCAGCTGTGGAGCCTCCTCATGGCTGTGCTCATGGGGCACACACAGCTCCATGACTTCAGGCAATAGAAACAGCAATCAAAGCTGAAGGTGCTGTACACTGCACATACCTGCAAGCTTAAGCAGCAGCTAAATGGAATTGAAGCAGAGCGATTTAGATGCCAAAGGTCTGGATCTGGACCTCGATGACTGCATTAATAATTGCAGTGAAGCTTCCACTGGATTTCAACAAGGGATTTGTCATCTGACCTCTGGTCCTCTCTTTGCTTTCAAAAGAAAGACAAATTCATAATAAGATTACTATATGCCCACGATAATATTTCAAGTAGCATCTGAAGAGATAAGGGGAATTCTTGGATAACTTGTATCTTGTATGTACTCAGAAGAAACTGTTATTTTTAGACAAAGTGGCAGAATACCTCCCTGAAATGTATATGTTTGCTTTTTTTTTTCCCTCCAGAAAAAGACACAGCTAATTTATTTACACTGCCCTATAGAGTTCTTGAACAAATCTTTAATGTAAAAATTAATGTTCCTTTTCCGAAGGCAAATAGTTCCATTGGGCATATAGCAAATAGCTAAAAACAAAACTACAGTTTATACTGGAACATTTATTTCAGTTAATATTTATAAATACCTTGTTATAAACATCATCAAGATGCCACAAAAATGCTTTCTCAAATGAGAAACAAAGCTAGTCATGTATTAGTTTGATTTTGGCAGTGCTGACATAGCCATGTATATATTCATAAATTCATTTTACCAGACATTACCATAGGGCATAACTGTTGTGTTTCCAAGGGCACACTTCAATAGTCCTGCAGGCCACTACTAAAGAATGCACCAGCATTACTGTCAATGAACAGTATTTTCTTTTTAATTTAGAAATGGGATATAACTTGCAAGCTACATATGTTTATCAAAGTTGTGGGTTAATCAGGGCTGGTCTTCACCTGAGGCACAGGGCTCATAACAGAAAGCCCCATCCCAGACTACCCCAGCAAAGCTTGGCCTACTTTTGGTCAAAGCTCTTTCTATTTTCTCCACAGAGCTGATGGCAAAGTTTAACAAGCTCTGTATGTTCTTATAGCTGAATTTACATCTATTTTACATTGCCAAACTTTTGCTTTGTCTAGATTATCTTGCCTCATCCTCACCTTTGATGATTAAACAACAAAGGACACAACACCACCAAGCAACGAGGAAAAAAGTGCATCTCAGATGATGGACTGTTCTCTAGGAGGGCTAGAGGGAGATACATGCAGATTAAGTTATCTTTGTATCACCCATCTCCTGGCTCTGGCCTGGCAGGACCTGTGTGTGGACAGATGGCTCCCCTCACTGCCTACTCTCTCTTGCCAGTTAAGTCAAACCAAATTTACCACCTCCCATTGGCATGAGAGTCTGTGCATAGACTGCCATAATCCATGACATATAGATTCTGCAGGGAGGACCCCTATATCTTTAATTCCTTAATAATCTTACATTTTTTCAGACCTGACCAATACATGGCAGAAGTTATTGGAAGAGTGTTTGCAGGGGGCTGGGATAACAGCTGGCAGGGTCACACAGCATAATCATACAGTCTCATTTCCCTAGAAAGACTTCTTTTTGTTGTTATTCTTTTTAATAAGGGAGTGAATTGATGTGATAGCCAAGTGCTATTCCATGATAAATACTCTAGAGAAAATCAAGAAAGGGGCAGCAGGGCAGCAATGCTCAGTGCAATTCTTCTGCACTACTCTGTACTAGAGTCATTAGCAACATTAGAAACATCTCTCTGGGTAACTCTCTGAAGAATTCACTGTTCCATCCATTGATTTGAATTTATCCCACACAGAGCAGATATATTCAGGAAAAAGCTCCAGTCAAAGCTACGTGATACCATCATCGATTTAGGCACAGAGCGATAACAAATTCACAGTAAAGTTAAAAAGTAATGAGAAGCCTAGCATGTGGGCAAAGTACCAAAATAAACATTCTGATAAAAACACAGATTCAGCAAATCACCAAACCCAATGTGTTCATAAGAATTTGGGCCTTATTTGGGCCAAATAATTTTGCTAAGACTGTTGATACACCATTATAATACTAAGGCACAGAACATAACCAAAGAGAAATCACAGAATGGTTGAGGTTGGAAGGGACCTCTGGAGATCATATAGTCCAACCTTCCTTTCCTCCTCTTCTTTTCTCCAGGCTGAACAGGCCCAGCTCTCTCAGCCTTTCCTCACAAAGAAGATGCTCCAGCCCCCTAATCATCTTTGCAGCCCTATGCCAGATTCCTTCTGGTAGCTCCATGCCTCTCTTGCAGTGGGGAGCTCAGAACTGGACACAGTATTGCAGATGTGGCCTCACCAGGGCTGACTCCCTGAGAAGTGACTGAATGGCACTGCAGCACTTTGTATTTGGTCTTTGTAGCGACTTCTAGGAGATCTTCAGTTCCCCAATTTGCTCTAGCTAGTTACCAGCACAGAAACAAGCGACACACTGCTGCTTTCAGGAGAAGAGGAAGAGCTATCCCTTCCTTTCTCTTCAGATTCCACTGTAGATTGAAAATAAAGGCAAGGTGTTGGCTACAGAGCTTCCAAAATCAAACCACCAGCCAAAATCCTAAAGAGCAGGCTCCCAAGATGACAGTGGATCTTCCTCGACATGAAGGAAGCACTGGAGAAGCTAAGGCCCTTGGAGAACGGAGGTCAGAGGCTCACTGAAGCTTGGAGAATGGCTGAAAATGACACCACTCTGGTATTTGCATGTGTGTTTTGGACTTTCCCATCTGCAAAATCTGCCTTTCCTTTATGTCTGAATCAAAAAATTGGGCATCTTTGGGACCAAATATGCTTTCTGTTGTTACAGTTAGGTATCCTGGGATGGGATGGGATCCTGGCTTGCATCAGGAGGAGCATTGCCCAGCAGGTCAAGGGATGTGATCCTGCCCCTCTACTCATCTCTGATGAGGCCACACCTGGAGTACTGTGTGCAGTTCTCGGCTCCCCACTACAAGAAGGACATTGAGCTTCTAGAGAGGGTCCAGTGTACGACGATGATTAAGGGACTGGAGCACTTGTTGTATGAGGAAAGACTAAAAGAGCTGGACCTGTTTAGTCTGGAGAAAAGAAGGCTGAGAGGAGATTTGATTAATATGTTCAAGTACCTGAGGGGTGAATGTAGGGAGGATGAGGCCAGGCTCTTCTCTGTGGTGGCCAGTGACAGGACAAGGGATAACGGGTGTAAATTGAAACACAGGAAGTTCCACCTCCATATGAGGAAGAACTTCTTTCCTGTGAGGGTGACAGAGCCCTGGAACAGGCTGCCCAGAGAGGTTTTCGAGTGTCCTTCTCTGGAGATCTTCAAAACCCGCCTGGATGCGACTCTGTGCCACGTGCTCTAGGTGTCCCTGCTGGAGCAGGGGGGTTGGACTAGATGATCTCTAGAGGTCCCTTCCAACCTCAACCATTCTGTGATTCTGTGATCCTAAAATACCATATGCATTATTTTTTTAGGCAAGTCTTAAGAGCTTTGTTTAATCCTGAATTCCTGTGGACTCTCTACCCTCTATCTGCTTCCAAATAATTTGCTCCTATGCACTTACTCTACACGGTCCATTTCCTATGTGACCATGGTGGCTTTTATAAGCATATCCATGCCTTGCAGCAATATACAACTGGAGTATTGAGAGAGGAAGTGCTGAAGTCTATTAGTGCCTCCTGCCAAAGAAAGAATGTGACCGCATGGAAGGCATCTACTTATATCCTGTGTCAGAAAGATGACTCTTGTCCTCTTCATAGAAGTAAAAATAAATAAGGTTCAGGCTAAGTTCATCACTCTAAGGTTGCAGATTAGAAGCTCAGAGTGTTGGTGAGAGACAGCTAAGTCTTACTGAGATACAAATCCCTTTTAAGGTTCAAACTAACAAGCAAGTACAATCAGATAAAAGTGCACTGTGTAGATGAAGGCCATGTGCTTACAGTTATGTGACTCATACATTTGGGTTGGGCTTTTGGCTTTGTGTTTTATGAACCACCACTACAGAATCCTTTCACAGAATTGCCTTTAGCCTATGCAAGATCTGTAGATCAGTAGAACTTGACTGTCTCTAGAATAGACTGCTTTTAAGTCCAAACATTGGATTATAGTGTTTTTAGATGCAACTGTAGGTAGACTGTCAATTAATTTCTATCCTCATCTCTTTTGAATAGGAAAGCTATTAATAAGTAGAAACCATTCATTGGTCAAATCTTGCAAGTAGAATATACACTCACCTCAGTGTTAGAGACAGAAATAACATGCAAGAACACTAAGGTAACTGCAAATTACTGTGACTTTCCAAATCACAGGCCAAATAAGGTAATTCGAACAATGTTCCTTCTTTCTCTCCCATTCTCTTTATTCTCCCTTGCCTACACTGTGCATGAAGGCTGACTTTAGAGCAAAAGCAAGTTCGCTATAGTCTACAATTCAAAATACTTTAGTGATCTCAGATACAGAAGCAATTTAAATTCCCATATGAAAATTTATCATGAAGCCGGGGAGCTGGCAAACAGTAAGGTGGACAACCCTCTGCTTCAGATCAATCTGTATCAACGTGTATTTTTCCTTTCTGTGTCCTGCAGTGAATCAAGATGGCTTTTGACAGGGAAAATAGTGGTGGCTCATAAAACTTTTTAAAACCTTCAGTCTAAAAAGATAAGAATGAGGGAATTATTTTGTCTCCGATTGTGCAACTGCCAAACTTCAGTAATACCTGTAAGTTTACAGAAAATGTAGGCTCTTCCATTCTGACTAGAGTGTGATTTGCTAACAGAAGCACTGTTACCAACACAGCACTGAATTTAACCAAGATCTTTTGAATGAAGCTAGTTCAAAATATGAAGATACGTGCACCCAAACAGCACACTTTCTAGTTCACTGTATCACTGAGACATCAGCCAGTGTATGTAGCATGTTATACACACATAGAGTCCCTGAAGGGGCCTGCTGTAAAACAAATATTTATTTTGTAGATTGTATAGTGATAGCTTTCTTTAAAATCTGTTCAGTCTCTTTCTTGCTGCTGTAGTGTGCTGCTGCCATTCAGGTCACAGTGCACAGCTGGCCACATGTCCTCCTTTGAAAAGCAGAATATCTTTCCCATTCTGCTGTTTGCCTTTGGCAGGTTGCAGCAGTGAAGGGTAGCAGCTTGGGAGTCTCTGCTCACATACCTGGCAAGCCAAAGTCTGGGCTCAGCCCTGGCGCTGTCCAAGTCACGGAACAGACCAAGAGCCCGGAGCTGGTTTTCACAGCCTTCTGTCAGGCAGCCAGACCAAACCCTTTTAGACACAAAGAGGACATTTTCAGAATAACTAGCGATCAATCAGTGACAGATCAGACAAAATGGTGTGCTTCAGAAAATTACTGCTCAGGAAGAAAGACTAGAGGTATGAGAAGAAAAAGGATTTGCAGCTTTACTAAGCTATATTGAATACATTTTTTTTCCAAAAACAAAAGAAATAAAGTTTTAGCAGCTAAGTGCGTTTGACTTGTTTTTTCTGATGGAAGAGGCTGAGGCTGAACCCTTCCCCTTGTGAAAAAAGATTTAAAGAAGAGTTTGCTCCCTCTATTACACTATTCTTTTCAGAAATTGCAAAGACAAACATTTGTAATGTAGTTGAAACCCTTGCAACTAGATGCACGCAGTCAGAAATCTGCACCCAAATGGTATCTGGGACTCCAAGGCACATATATTTCCCTGCAGGGACTAAGCCCAGAGAAACAAACCTCTGCATTTCTAATATTTTGGAAGAGTCTGGAAGAAGCTTTGGAATCTGCAAGGATCAGGGCCCAGAAATGGCCAGTGAACATCACCCCTGAGGCCTCACACTCCAAATCTTTCACTCATTTGCCATTAAAGGAACCACAGCCGACTTTGGAAGACCCTTGATTTTCTAAAACACACAACATTAATGCTTATTTAGCAATGAAGAAGAAATTTCTTGCAATACACTAATGGTGAAATAATTATAACTTTTTACTAAAAAACTGCATTCAAAATCCAGAGGAGTGGAATAATTTTGATCAGCTTCCATCTATTTACTAACGTGCAAGTGGCTAAAAATATATATTTACCAATCACAGGTAACATGAGTTTAACATATCAGCAAGAAAAGTTAGGTCAGTTAAAATCTAACTGGCTAGGGTGATTGCAATCCTTGAAGCAATGTTCAGAATAAAGTAGGAGTTATCTGTGGAACTAACCTGATTTGAGCATAGTTAGAGGGTAGTCTTTGAAAGACTGCCAATACAAATGATCCTTTTTGATAAAGTCTGCCGTGAGCATGATGAAATATAGCCCTTGGATCTGATTCATTAAAAGTTTCTGCCCTCTTTGAGCACCTATTAAGTTAAAAAAAAATTGGCCAAAAGATTAGCCTAATGATAAGTTTGGAATGTTAACCTAAAATAGGGATTGCCTAACTGCTTTTTATGTTTTACTAAATAAAGATATTTATTCAAGTGTGATGTTAATTAATAACTCTCTGATGGGCTAAGTTGGAGACCTCAGGATAGGACTGAATGATCAAAAGCAGAAACTTTTCTAATTTTGTCTGCATTTTCTGCCTGTTCAAAAATGCAAGTCCTAGTCTTTAATGCCAATATTTTAAGAGGTTACTTGGTGCTGTTGCTAACATCAAGCCTCTTCTTATCTACATATCTCCTATAAGACAGTTTTTTTTTTCAGCCATCTATTAGCAAAGTCTTATGACTTCCAGTCCAATCCAGTTATGATTAAATTCAAAAGACAGGCATGAGTGGAAAGCTTTCCTATGTTATTTGTTTTAGTGGCTAGAGTGCAGGGACCACAGGTTGAAATATATATTCCTTTTTATGCTAAGAAAGCCTCACTTCACTCCCAGGTTTGACAGGATTAACCTCCCCCTCTAGCCAAGGTGGCATGTGCAGGGCCCCTACTGCCACCAAAATGTCAAGGAAATCCCTGAAGTTTCAGTCTTTGCTCCTTGTCTGGAGATGTCACAAAGCATTCTTCAGTGCACCGTCTGTTTTCAGAAGAATACTCCATAGCAAGTCAAAAAAATACAGTGCCATAAAAAACCAGTCTAATACAGCAAACCCATCTGCAGTAGCATGTGTAAATCGCTTTTGTAACCCGATGCTCACACAAGGAGCGTGAGGAGATGGCACCAAAGCCATAAGGCTCCAGGGAGCCCCTGCAGCTCCATGGCTACAGCAGCAGGAAATGGCGATCGCTCTTCCAGCTGTGTTAGAAAAATAATTCTTGCCAAAATTGCATGCTGTGTTTGAACAACCCTCAAGTTAGCACAAAGTGTGAAATTCTTCTTAAGGATTTGTAAATTTTAAAACACATTTTGCCACTAGTGTCTTTCAAACATATACAAGACAACCCTGCTGTGGCACAATAAACCATTCTTCTACTCTGGGTTTTCTGTATTTCAACACATTTTCCCCAGATGCCACTCTTAGTCAAAGCTCTTTCTACATTTAGCAAGCAGAAACGTAAACTCTACACAGTTTATATGAAATAAAAATGTCATGAACAAGAATTCTTCCCTATCTTTCCTGTCTTTCTAAGAAAGCATTTCAATTTGCCTCTAACCAAGTATTTAAACTTCTTTGAAAGCAATATTGCCAAAAATAAAATCACAAAGTGGTTTTCATTCTATCTTCCTACCTACAAACTGTGAAATATGGCAATGTCCTGGGACTCAGAAGCTGACAGCCAAACCTAATACCATTTAATTCTCACAAGAAAGTATTCAATTCTTCAAATCTTAGTGAACAGTAACATAAAAAGACAGATTTTGGATTAGCTGAAATGTATATTCTTTAAAACATTCCTAGCAGCCACAGGAGAATTCGTAATCTTCACACTCGAAATGCTAAAATTGTTTTGCCAACAGTCACGACATGAGTTGGACCACACAGAGCTGAATTTTGAGGGATGCCCATCAGAATTTCTCTGCTAACTTCGAATTTGACCGGATTTTTTAGTTCTCCTGGTTAAATGAACAGAGGCAGTTGTTTGCCAGCTAAGAGCAAATGCCTTCGGGCCTTTGCCAGTCCTGAGCAAACTCTTGGGATTCTGCTCGGAGTGTTCGGAATAAGAAAACAGCTTGTGTTTCAGTGCCCAAAATCGTCATTCCAGATAATTTTTATGGATACAAATTATATATACTATGTCCTGTAATGCCCTCGTGCCCCAGAATTGATTTACAATGCTGAGAAGAAAGCATGTTGATATGTGTGATGTCACCTAAACTAGCCATTTTTTGGAATTTCATGCAAGGTTAAGGGATATTGCTCAAGGAAATGGAAAGGAGAGTTGGGGTAAATATTCACCTCTTATAGGCACAGAAAATACAGCCAGAAATGTGCATATCGTTCCTGTGGTGTTGAAATGCTACAGCTGCTTTTTAAAAGCAGGACTCTCTTGCTGCTACTCTCTGCGATCCTTGAGAAAGTGTGGTGCTCTTAGGGCTATAGCTTAGGGAGGAGGGCCAGGAGCTCCACGCACTCTGAGCACAGACAACCAGAGCAAAACCCTCCATGTTACGAAGGGACGGCCTTGTTTCCTCTGAGCTGTCATGGCGCCGGGCAGGCTGGCCTTGCCCCTCGCGGCTGCCACACGACTGTGCTACTCGACACAGCGCCGCTCTCCGCGAGCCGCTCGATTGTAATCATTGACTATGTTAAATCTGAATTTGTAAAAACGGAGCCAACAGAAGTTGGCAATTCCGTGTGTGCAGCTAGTTTTTCAAAGGAAGGCAACAGAAAAACCAGCATCTGTTTATTCTGGCATGAAGACACTGTTACCACAGCTGAAAGCTCAGCTGTATTTGTTGTAGACCCAGAATTATTTTCATTCTGCTCACTATATTATCATTTCTCTCAGACACACATTAATGTTCTTAAAATGAATAATATTTTGCAGCAAGAGATAATGCTTCTAAGAAAGCTTAATTCCAGTGAGGTTACTTAATTACTCAGCAAGCAACAACGCTCCTTTATCATGGTTTGCGGCTCTCTACTATCTGATCTCCATTAAGTATTTAAAGCTTTTACTAAAACCCTGCATTGCTCTCACTTTTATTATTTTTAATGGGGAAACTAAGCCTAGAGAGATTATCAAGATTACCTGATTACTGTAGGGTCAATAATTCTCAGTTTTGTTGCAGCTTGGCCTAACTTGAGAAAACGAGCAACATGCCATAATTCGCAGGTACAGGTTGCATACTTTCCAAACAGAGCAGTAACACAGCATACTGATGTTTAAAAAAATAATGTCATGGACAAAGCATGTAGCTCAGAGCACGAGTTGACCATACTAAAGCCAAAAGCAAAATATCATGTTTACCTTATTAGGGAGAGGTCTATGGCTGCTTCCATGTAGAGCTGCAAGGAGCAGGAGCAGTCTGGAGGGAGCTGCAGTAAAGCAGGTTTGCAGCTGAGATGGGTCTTGAGGGATGAGACGGAGCAAGGAGCCACGCACGGCCCCTGGCTGAACGGTGCAGGCGAGCGGGATGCACGTGGGATGTGCATGGAGACAGCGCTGCCTCCGCCACCTCCCTCCTTGCTGCAGAGAAAAGGCACCTGGTTGCAAACCAGGCTACTGCTGGCTACTTCAGGCCACACAGAAGTAGCCTGGTACAGAGCCAGAAACCCAGTCCAGATCACCTGCCAGTGAAGCACAGAAGTATTTTCTTTCTCATCAGATTGCTAGCATTTACCTCTCCAAAGCACACATATATCTACAAATAGAGAAAAAAAATATAAAATGGAACAGGAAAAAATGAAAGAATTTCCAAAGATGTAATTATTTCTTCATGGAAAAAATCTCACAGAATATAAGAAAAAACAGAATATCACAGAAATTAGAGCCCTTTGGAAATTACAATAAAAAGCCTATGAAATTTTATGAAGAAGTATTATTTATTCTTTTCACCTAGACCTATATTCTTTCTAGAGAACTTTAAATGAAACAAAACACAAGTCCATTTATGAGCTATTAAATTATTATTTGGACCTTATTTTGTGATTGCAGAGAAGTGACTTTCTTATATCAAGAGTTTCATACTTGAATGAGAGAGCCCACTTTTACCACCATGCATTATTATCATTAGTTGTTCTATAAAACATTTTTTGCTGCCTTACAACTGTACTTTAGTGAAGTACTGCAAGACAGTAAATATTATTACCTCTCTATCTTAAGACATTCACTGATTAAGAACTCTCTAAAGTTTTTTTCCACTACAGCATCTATTTTCTCCTCTCTATTGCACAACAGACACGTCACACACAACATAAAAACATGCGGTCACACTATTGTACTTACCACAAACATTTTTTTGCTCATATTGTGAAATGACTTAAATTCAGAGCTAGATTTGTATTTTGTTCATATAAATGCCAGATGCATTGGAACTACTAGATGCATTAGGAACCTATTATGGGTCCCAAAATACTAATGAACTCAAATGGTGAGTAAGTGAATTTTCAATAAATAGGTGCTTTACCAGGATTGGTTAATGCACCCCATACCATGTATGGATGGTGAAAGGAAGGGCTTGTTTTGGGCATGTCAGGATTTGCAACAGGTACCAGAGCCTGAGGCTGCAGTGTACCATTTTTCAGATAACATGCATGTATCAGTTCTGAATTTAGTTTGCTCATTATCAACTTCTTCCCCAAACCACGTACAGTGCCAGGAAAACATATTTTTATTAACTTTCTATTTGTTTTTCATCATACTAATCTTGAGGTAAGCTTCAAAAAGTATAACAGTGGTGGGATCCTCTGACTTTTGCAGAAAATTTGTAAAGCTTGGAAAAGGGCTTAGGAAAGGCAAATTTAGCGTCAGGTAGAACCAATATCTAGCAAGTCTGCTAAAGAAACCTCTGATAGGCCTTAGGAAAACAGGCCTTGCTGCTGAAAACCTTGCCGGTAGCTATTCCTTTTGAATTTAGCCACAGGCAGCTCAAGTAGTTGACACTGCTCCTTAGCAGCGAACTGGCATAAATGGACCAAGAGGCACTTGACACTGCGCTGGTGCTGACGTGGAAGTGCAGCTACTTCCGTTGGCTCTTAGTGCCCGATAGATGAGCTGGCTTTGCAGCCTGATGAATCCTCCCATTGCTTGTGGTCTTACTCAGCTGGTAACAATGCAGGGCTTGGTAGTGAATAGAGGGAAAAACAAGGTCTGTTTTATTTGCCATTTTCTTTCACTTTTGATTCTACTTGCTCAGGAAGTATAGTTGCTGCAAGAAGAAAAGGTGTACGAACACTGCTGATTGGTCTCAGGCAAACATGCCTTGCACACAGGAAGCTTCAGGAGCTGTTACTCTCAGCTCTAAGGCCCAGTGCAAATCTAAATTGGCGCAGTGACAAAATTAGGTAAAAAGAACATCAAATCTGGTTTGTGCCACTTTACTCTCAGTCATTTTACAATCTGCTGTGCTAACATTTAAGAGAATCTTGTGTAACCTGCCACTGACAGTGAGAATGCTGCCCCTGGAAAGGCACTTCAAGAATAGCCTGAAACAGCATTTTCACTTGCCTGAAGCGTATCCTGTGATATGAAGTATCTAATCTGTAACTTGACAGCTCATACTAACACTCTACACTTTCAGATCATTGTTACTCAGAGGATGTCCTTAGCAGAAGATGTCATTCGTTCAGCTGCAAGTCAGGTCCAACTCACAAAAACGTATTCTGGCTCTGAGCTGGAGCAATGATGGTGGGTCAGTGCCATCCCTGCCTGCACAGATCATTGCTAGAAGATGGTGAGGAACGGAGCAGGACTGCCAGAAAATCGAGGTGCCTGGCAAAAAGATGCAAGTCACCGCTGGTGCAGCTGCTTACCAGGAGAAGGCTCCTGCTGACAGATTGGGCCATCTGTGCCGGTCAGACAAGGTGCAAGAGGCAGAGCCCATAAATCCATTTGTATATAACAGGTATCAAAGATACAAATGTACTCTGCAGTGATCTATCGGGACATTATATAAGCAGTATGATGTCCATAATGCACAAACTACAGCACTAAATGGAAATTCTACTGTGTTTCTGGTATGCGTTAATTATATCTAAAAATTGAGGTTATTAGGTGGTGAGTTGCTCTTGGATAATGGAAGAGAAAGTGTGTAACAGTGACTTAAGAGTTTTAATGTAAGATCAGGCGTGTTTCTGTAGATACAATGCTTTCAACAGGTTTTAGGCACAGATTTTTTTTTTCATGTTAACCATCAACATTCCTCTAAGTGGAGTCCTTTGCATTAGAACAAGGAGTTTAAATGGAGATAAAAGCATAGGACAGATTCTTACCTAGTGTAAACTGTTATATTTAGGCTATTTTAGGATGGCTCCATTTGTTTAAATGGCTGTCCCCCTTCATACTGCTGTGAATCTCAGTTTTTAATGCTGATGAAATACGTGACCCGAGCAGCTTCCCAAGTGAAATTCCATGTCAGCCAATGAAAAGCATTTACTGGCTTGAACAGTCAGAATTCTTCAGCATGTTTAGAAGACACCTGGCAAACACCAATCTCCTAGCAAAATAAAGAAGAAAGAATGAGTGTCTAAAGTAGCTAGCAGGTTACAAAATATTTATTTCTGAATAAATAAATAAATAAAACTAGACTGCAAAAGTCTTATTAGGAGCATTTACAAACTATGATTCTGATGAGATTAAAGGTGATCTATTGTATGTGCCCACACTGAGACACCAGCCAAGAGACACTCACAGAAATTGCAGAGCTTACACATGCTGGATATTGATTTATTATTTCAGACTAATATTTAAAAACCTGAAATGTTCAGAGGTATGCAACAATTTTGGAAGACAGCATACTTAGGGTAGAACACTCACAAAGCATTCAAGCTTGACAGAAGGAAAATATTAAAAATTAGAGCATCAAAAACATCTTTTTATTGTCAGATTTACAATTTTGTACCTAAACTTAAAATTTTTATAAAAAAGGAAAGAATGAAGTTGTTGAATTTCAGAATATATTTTGGTAAGTTAGTGAGCCTAGAAACAGTTGTGATAAAGTCTTTGCCCATCAGGTTGTCAAACTGAAATATTCTTCAAGCAAAACTTGAGTTTTATATTGATAGCATTTTTACAAGTTGGCAACAATAGGACTTGCCCAAAGCCTGCTAAAATTGGTAGGAGATTTTTACCAACTTGAATAAGGGTTTTAGCATGATATACTCCATAGCGAGAATGGCACAATATTCTCAGCATCTCTCTGCAAAACTACTTGTAGTTTTGTAATCAAATTAGACTATTTTCAGTTTTTTAAATTTATATTAAAAATACAAAGCTTTACTGAGACTCAATGTATTTTTTAAATATAGAATTCTTCAAAATTGCTAATATTTAATTACTCTATACTGTAAAACTAGCAAGTAATTAAAAAAACAGGACACCGAAAACAGGAAATCCAGTTTGGAGTATATTCGATACGTGACTTTGGGCTGTTTATTGAAATCTCTGTTCTTCTATGATGAAAATAATTCAGTAAGCATGCCCTCTTTGAGCTATTCAAGTACAAGGATTTTTCTACTAAAAATATGCGATAAATACATACTAAACTGAAGCTTACTCAGTTGTTTATCTGCAGTCCAGAACAGTTTTCCCAGAGAAATGGCCTAGAGAGCACTCAAATATTTACTGCTACTATGGCTTCTGCAGACACCCACCAGAAAAAGACAGAGATTTCCCCATATGCTTCAGAAGTGGGAATTTTAGGCTGCCTTAATTTGCATTTCTTCACACAGAATTATGATAAAATTTGTAGGCAGCTAACTGGGATACTGGGAAGTTGCAGTAAGCATCAGTGATAAAGACTGTTGCTCTCACACAGGAAGATGTCTGCAAAGATCCTGGAATCGGGAGAAACCCCCCTGCACCTGCTAGGGAGAGCAAACGAGTCCAGGATCACACAGGGCCCCTGCCTGCCCCACTGCTGCCTCTCCTCAGTGGCAGCCCAGGGCACTGGCACTGCTCTGCCCTAGAAAGGAGGCATTTTCTGTGTGCAACACAAACTCTTGGGTAGTTCAGAGGTCAGACAAGGCCTTGTTCTCAAGTTTATGATGTTACCAAAGGAACTAAATACAGCTAGAAGAATATAGCTTGCTTATATTATCATAAAACATATCATTGTCTGAGATTAATAATAAAGAAGTTTGTGCTATACAGAAATTTCCACGTTGGTTTTCACAGTATGCTCTGTATTTTCAACCAGTAAGGTCATCCTAACTTTTAATTTTTGTTATTTGTGCACATTGCTCAGAATGTGTAGTGGGGCTTATTTTGCTGAGATAAAAAAGCAGAAGGCCTCAATTCATCCTGAATCGGAAAGGAACTTTTTATTTCACTTGGGCATGTTCAAAAAAATCAAGCTGCAGAAATTAAAGCAGACCTCATACACCGTTCACAAAGCTGAGGAGAACACAGCTTCCTTTTACTCACCAGCTCATTGCACGTACCTTGAAGGCAAGAGGCCCAGGCCCTGTCCGAGGCCAAACACAGTTCCAGAGCTCATGGCATGGGAGCAGTGGGTGCTCAGATCCCATCGCAGAAGACCTCAACTGTTGATTGTCCCTACGGCTGGCAAGTGCTCAGAGCACTAGAGCCGGCAGCACGAAGCAGATGGAAAAGCTGGACTCCTCCTTTTCATGAAGCAGGCTACGGGGAGACAGTATTCATGAGCTGAAAATACTCATTAAAATTGTTCTCAACTTGGGGGCAAAGAAAATGGCTGGTAGATTCCAAAGGGGCAAAAGAAATCTGCTGTAGTTTTGAAAAGGTACAAATATGCAAAGCATTGCAGATATATTTTACACATACTTATCAAATGTAATAATTTCTGATATGCTTGTTTCTCTTGCTGCAAAAATCAGACAAATCTGCTAAAAAAACAACTCATGAGTGAAATAAGCATTTAAGCTAAATGCTGTACCTAATACTAAAGGCATGTATTGGTTAAGAAGTAGTACACTGACCTAGAGTTACCTCTTGTTTTTCAATTCCCTTCACCCAAAGTAATCCTGTGTTCTGCTTGTGGTCAGTCTGAGAAACTGACCAAAAAAAAAAAAAAAGACCACAAAAAAAAACCTTTTTTGGTTATAGGTGAGTTGCAAATATGTAGTTCAGTTCTCTGTGATTCTCACCTCCTAAACTAACTGTGCTAAAAAGAATTTGAGGGACTTGGGAAGGAGCATTTACTAGATAAAAAAGGCATTTCAAGTTGAAATAACATCACCACACATTTTGGTTCCTGTGTGAATATTCAGAATGGAGATACATTTCACATAGGATAGTGGTTTCCATTTTATTTTTTTTTTTCTTCCCTAATATTAATGTTTAACCCGAACATGTATAAATCTATACACTGAAGTTGAAAATATGAATAAATGAAGATAAAAAAGCAGATAAATAGTTTTCCCCTTTCTCCCCCCGATAATTATCTCTAAAAGAAATGACTGGTGAATATCAAGTCACTAATCTCATCACTTTAGTAATAAATCTGCATAATAATTCCTTTATTCCTGTCCACTTGCTAATTTCTAGCAAAACTTGTTTGAACAAGGGCAGGAAATCAAATAGAGAATACAGAGGCAAGATATTCAGAGAGCTTCAGCGGGTGTCTGGCTTTCAGGGTCTGCCTGACATTTACAAGCAGTAGCAATTCCAAAGTGAAGAACTGAGAAGGCAGAAAGGGCTTCAGGGAGGGGCTGCAGCCCCTCAGCAGAGGCCGCTCGCTGCGCTGTGGACGAAGGATCCTGCATGCCGCCCCAGCGGCCCTCGACACCTGAGATGGGCTCCTAGGGCAGCATCCTGGGCCTTGCCAGCTGAGCAAACACTGACAACGCAGACTATTTAAATCAGACTTAGTTAAAAATTGTTCAGTGTAGCCAGGTTCAACATAGATATACTGTTAACTGTCTAACTATTGTGCAATTAGTTGGGATTTTGTATGATCTGTATGGGTCACATGAAATTTCATATGACTGTAGGTGGAGCTTGGCAACTTTTAGCTAGGCATGAGAACTGGGAAGAGATCCAAATACCAACTGATCTGAAATACATAGGGCTGTCCTGCACGTACCCCTCCTAGACAGGCCTTAGGCAATATGGGATAACCACATGCTCTACCTGGCTCCTCAAAAACCTCTGAAACAAGAAATCTGGGGTTCTTGTTTGCAAGATCTGGAGAAGGCGAGGCCTGACTTGGTGGAATGGTTGCAGGGGGTGGTCGCTAGGAGCGAGCAGGCCTGGCCATGCGGAGCTGGGGAGGAACATGCTCTCCTCACAGAGCGGCTGCCGTCATGCTGGGGAAGTTCAAATGGTTCAAATGAAAATAACACAGGGAAGGAAAAGAGTGTAAGGTTGAGGGCTACTGGATGGACTGTCAAGAAAACCAGCGATGAGCCTGACCCATAAGGGACCAAATGAACACTAAACTCTCCCATCCTCCCCCACCACAACCTCCAACCATTCTTTTAAAACCAAAGGCCTTTACAAGACAAGGAGTTACAACCCTGACACACAACTCATCTCCTTTCCTTTACTAACATTAGAATCACTTTGATTTATGCAACTGTACTGCAAATGGTATGCAGATGGGGATGGAACGAGGACAAGAGAACTAGTCACAGAATTGATCAATGCAAGAGATGATTCACTTGTGAAGATGGAAGTCTGTTAAGGTCCCCTAAATTACCTTATTCCTTAAGAAAACACAAAGTAACACAGTTCTACACTGAAAAGGGGAGAGAAAAATAACCCACAGGTCACAATAAGCTATAGGATGATTCTTTACCCTAGAGAAGTTGCAGGTTCCCAAGACAAGAAAATCAGCAGGCATTTTTTTTTCAACACCTACGAAAAATGCCACAACGAATGACACCTTGACGTTCCTAAGTGCAGTGTATGAAATGCACCCACTGCAGATACAAGAGAAATAATACACACCAACACATTTAGCGCGCTAGGAGTTAGTAGATGGGAGAGAGAGGGAAAAAAAAGCTTAAAAATTTCCTGAAATATCAGTTTAATATTAAACTTGCTCCTGTTGCATCACTCATTTTTTGGTTACACACCATTGTGTAACAGTAGTTCAGGCAAAAAAAAAGGGGGGGGGGAAACGAGGACTAGAATGCAGTTACTAGCATAGCTGAACTGATGTTGCCTCAACAACTTTTATTATAGGATGATGCTTAGCTTTTAGAAGCAAATATAACAAAAGTGGGTCTTCTAAAATAACTTCACTAAGACATTAACCCTGAAGCTGTAAGTTCCTGGCCAACACCCAAGCTGCTGAAGAAACTAACTTTCAAAAAGAAAAGTTTTGAAAAGTTTTTACTATTTTGCCTTTAATCTTTCTAGTTTTAAGGAAAAGTTCTATAGCATTAATTATTGATTTATTATATTATCATAGTATTAATTATTGCTTGATAGTTCTCTTACCTGTATCCTGCCAAGCCAATGGATTGGTGAAGTCATCAACTACAAAAAAAAACCCCAAAAGGCCCACACAAAAAACCTAAACAAACAAAAGAAATCCAGTCACTCAAACCTCCTGTTTTTACTTTTTAGTTTATTTCAACTTTTTTTTTTTTTTAAAGAAACCACACACACTCTTGCCAGCCATCTTACTCTATATTCTAAACAGAAAAACAAAGCAAACAAATATTATTTGCAGTTCTCTCACAGCCAGGACATGGATACAAAGAAATAGGAGCCTTAAGACCTGTGAAATGACTTTTCTAGGGAAACACAGCAGCATTAAAAGAAATATTAATCTATCCCAAGTTTAGTTTGCTAAATAGAGCACTAACAACAGTAAAGTAAAAAGGTGAAATGCGTTATTATTTTTTATGGTAGCTTGATATTTAGTTTATTTGGAGAGAAGAGATAGAGACTGTTCATTTAAAACTAAAAGCTAGCTGGATTGTCTCAACTGTTTTTATTTTCTCTTGGGAGACTCTTGGAGAAATATGGAATTCTGTGCTTTTTCTAACATATTAAAGCCATCTGTTTTATGGAGGCTGTATAGCATCCCTCTCCACCATGATGAATTACTACTTCTATTATCAAAATAAAATGTGTAACAATGAATAAGATGCATTTAGTATCACAGAATGTGTGAGCTGGATACCCCTCATTTTGATCTCCAGACAGCCTTGTGAAAAGACTCCTTGGAAGGGAAATAAGTATGATAATATCAATGTCTTCCCTTCTCAGCATGAAGAATGTTACTGACATATCTACCCATCTTTCCAGGTCAAGTACTGAACCCCCTCAGCTCCCCAAGCAGTGTGAAAGCTGCCGCTGCACTCTGAAAGCAAGGTGCATAAAGTTACCCAAAATAACCAAAAGACAGTCAAAAAAGACTAAGATCTATGCATTTGAGTTTAAGCCACACTGCCTTCAAAACAATCATGCTTTAGCTAATCTATATCCATCTCTATTGATTATCTAGGGCGCAGAACACTCACAGGTCCTGCTCTCGGTAGTAAAATTTCTGACATAAAATGAAAAACTAGTGAATATTCTGGACTACCTGGTATATGTACCCTAGGCCAACTCATTCATTGGCAAGAATGATATAAACACCACATTTACAAACAGTTCTGTCCTGATACTGTCTACAGCTACTGCCTAACTTGTACCAGCAAAGACTACATTATCTATAATGCTGTAGCATCCAGAGATACTAGGGTAAAGATGCTAAGGATTCTGTGAAAATAGATGCATTTCTTCTGGGTTAATATGAGCAGACTACAACAGAACCAAAGCATCCTTTAATCAAGGACAGCAGAAGATGATGGCAGATCAGATTTTCAGGTCCATTATCATCAATTATGGAAATCTGAAATTAAATAAGGCCAGAAATGGCAATGTTTGATTTAACAACTGCACAATTTTAATACATAAAAATAGATACTAAGTAAATCAACAAATTTATACAAACCAGGTTTCTTTAGTACGGTACAAAACAATGATAGAGATAAAAAGAATTGCTGAATTACAGGGCAAGACAAAAGGACAACAAAAAAATCATTGAAGAATTTAAGTGATCAGAGGCTTATTTCATAAATAAGTGCAATGCTTTCATATAACAAATACAAAACTTACTATTTATTAACATCAGGAAATATATAAAATGTCATTACATGATAGTATCTTATTTAAAAACTGATGCGAATACAATAGCCTTTTTAGAATTCTGAGGTAATATTACACAGTAAATCAAAAAAGCTTTAATAAATAAAACTAAACCCAATACAGTGCAATTCAGTGGAAATAAGATAAAGCTTTTATTTTAACAATAATAGATAAATAGTTATTAAAATTGGGCTTAAGCCATAAAAAAATATTTTGGCTAATGTGCCTTCTTTTCAGATAAATGTATAGATATTCATGATCCAACATTCCACAATTCCAGCTCTACAGGGGGAAAAAGGGAGTTGCTTGATTCCATATTTCTTACCTACATCCTCTTCTGCTGTTAGGTTCAAGCAATTCTAAATTTCTGCCTAGTTCATTCAGTGCAATGGTGAAAAATTTAACATCTCAATTCCTGCAAATTGAAATCTATTTTAAAATCTCAATTTTTGAAAGAAATGGTATACAATTCCCAGTTTTGAAGTGTTGCTTTTAACACAGACAATGCTATCTTAATATTCTTCCAAGCTCAAGTAACTGAATTTTAGTATTTGTTTCAGTAAGAGTACAATTAATACAGTGCCAATTATTGTAAAGCATCCCACTAGTTGTCCCTGCTTTAATAAATTAATAAAAAAATCCCTGACTTCTCTAGGTAAGAGAATAAAATAAAATTTACCCTTAACTATATAGGAAAACCCACAGTGGCTTTGGGACTACAGTTTAGACAAATGAATTTGTTCACCATGGGAAAATCTGCTGGTTGTAGGCAAATGAAGGGAAAGCAAGAATTATTTTCCTATTATTGAAAATAAGTAATTGACTACAGACACTAAAAAAATATTTGAGCATCCAACTCCCAGTAGAAGTCAACTGGTAAAGGTGATAAGTTAGATGCCTAAATATCTTGAATGATCTAGGTCTCATTCAGCAGAAATAATCTATAGAGCAACCAGTAGCTTTTTATATGAAAAAAAAACTACCCTGCATACTAATAAATTCTGTTTAATTAATAAATCGTAGACTTGTAATTACATTTTAGAACAATTTTTCCCCAGCTTCTAGTTTGCTAATTCTGAACAGGCATAGAATATATATTTTTTTCCAGCTTAGTTTATGCAGGGGGAACTACCAAATATAGGCTTTGGGGTTTGATTTTCAAGCTAATGAGGTCTTCAACCTTCTGCTAGAATGTTGTTGCATTCATTTATGTTATAACTTAAGACTTTCAAAGTTGCTGAAAGGATGATAGCATGATACACTGTATTTCATTTTTTTCTTCTGTTGCAGATTTCATTCTTTTCCCAAAATATTTTAATACGAGGAACTTATTTAAAATATCTGGCTTTGTTTACTCTATGAAACTACAGTAAATCTGAAAGGAGGAACAAAGACATTGTTCAGTACCTGTAGTTTGAACTTGAGTCCACTTAACCTGAAAATTACCTTTTAACCTCTGTGTACAGTCAATCCTGCTGATCTGTAAAAGCTGAATATAGAACATTTAAAACCTCTTATTAATAAAAAATAAACTTTTAGCAGTAAATGACACTATCAAAACTGTATTTGTTTACCGGCAGTTATTTACATGCTTCTTAGCTTGTTTAACTGAGAATGAAAACTATAATATTAAAACTGCATACATTTTATAAAGATTAAAATTCCTATTTGCCTTTCTGAAAATATGGCTACATGCTGTATTTTACACTCTGCTGTTCATGTTAATTGAAGACATTCTACCACTGGGATTAGTTAATCAAGAAATATTCTGTATATTATTTCCCAGTAGGATACCCATGATGTAAAGTAATTATGGTTAATGATAAAGTGCTATTAGGAATCACTAAGAATGAGATATAACTTAGAACTTGTTTTAGTCTTTTTTTTTTTAAACAAATATACCAACTTTTTGTTGGAAGAATACTTTCCCTAACAAAGCAAGCAGTAAATGTATTGCTATGCAGCAAAAAAACCCCACACACTTCATATTTAATTTAAAAAAGTTGGGTAAGACTTGCACAGTATCAAGAGACATAACAATGAAAAGCTTAAAGGCACAATTAGAAGATAGTGAATGCTACATAAAAACGCTGTTCTTGCAGTATTTTCTCTCATTCTAGACCAAACCCCTCTGCATTTGAAATCCCAATTATCAACTTTTGCTTCAACTCTTTCTTGTTCTTGTAAGGAGGGAGGCAAAGCTGGTTGAAGCAGGTATGAGCCACAGGTAACCTTAAAAAAAAAAAAAAAAGCACTCAATATAATACAAGAAAAGCAGGACTGTCATTTACCTACACATTTCCATTTAAACATTCCTTTCAGAAAGAAACCTTATAAAATAAACATTCACGCTAGTGCTAGTCTTCAAGTTATGTTGGAAATATAAACACCGGTACTGCTAGTCACCTGCACCTCAGGTGCTCAGCCTGGTTTCTTTGCTTGCAATCCCATTCCCCTCCTTTTTGGTTAAGTTGGAAACATTCCTAAGAGGTTTTCCAAACTCCGAGTAGCCACACAACTTAAAATCAGGTCTTCTCTACATTTAGAGATGCTTGCCATATAATACACAGACTCATCGTATAAAACACTCAGTAATAAATTTGGAATAATCAAAATCCACAATGTGAAGAAGTGGAGCATGCAGTAGGCACGGACACAGCTAGCCAGACCAGAGTTACCGTAAGGATACCGAAGGCTGGAAGTTCAGCCTGGTGAGATACATCCATGCAGACATATATGTCAGTGCAATACCGAGGAGCTCACTGAATCCCTGGGAAAACAAGAGTTCCAGAATTTTGGCCCTAGTCAAACCAATTTTTGAACTTGTGAGATTCTCTAGGAAGCTGAGCTGGCATATATTTGTAGGAGTCTCGTCAGACTGCCTGACAAACACATCACTAAGACAGCTTAGTTTGGTAAGAACTATTCTTAGAAATGTTTAGTTTGTCATCAATACTAGATGTCAGCAGGGCCAGCCTTACAGCACAGGCAGAAACTCTGGGATCTTGCCGCCCTTTACACACTCAGGTGACAAGCAGGAGAGCTCTCCCTGATCCCTGCGCGTGAGCGATGTGGTGCCCGTCGATGCGCGCAGCTGACTGCACGGAGTGTCTCCTAACACACAGACCTGCACAGCTCCAGCACACATACTGCTTACATACATATTTTTCCAGTTTCAAGAAAAGCAGCAAGTAACAACAGAGTGAAATTAAGCAAATTCAAAGATGACAGAATTTTCTTTTTTTTTTTTTTAAACCAGATCCTTATGTTCAGTTAACATACTGGGGCAATCAGTTATTTGAATAAAGCTTTAGCAATGATATGGACAAAATTTAACAACAAAAATGGAGATGGCATGTACATAGCTCAGGGCTCCATGAAAACCATCAAAACTGTGACCTTCTAGAAACATAACGAAAACACTTAAAAGGAACTATATTGCAAGCTTGAGAAAGGAGGGTAAGCCAGACGTTTTTGCTGAGGAAGCTTCAGAACCAGTAACTTTTGGAGACAGCCTTCCAAATTAAACAGAATACCTCCATTCTTGAGAGGGAAAATATTAACTGGAAAGTATGAGGAATTTTTTCAATTTCACTTCAATACAAATAAAACCACCAGAAATCTAAGCACTTGTCAGGAGCTTCAATTTAACTTTCACAATGAAGTTATAGGCTGCTTTGTTCCTAGTGCATTGGAGCAACCTCTGCATTAGCAATTCACTTACTCACCGGAGACCATAAAGGAACACTACGTCTTTACCAGTCATACATGTTAAAATCCTTATTTAGCCCGTCAAGAAATAACGTAAATGTTTTTCTGCAGCTGCATGGGCTGCTATTCATTATGACAAGCAGACTCAATGATTTCAGAAAAAAATTATGGTGATTCACAGTGTATTTTAATTAACTCAGCTGTCATGCTAGGAACATTAAAGCTAATAGTTTCTTTGTACTGAAGACATGTAAGGAAAATCTTCATAAATAAGTAATTCCTGGACTCCAGAGTAAATACCGCCTGGAGAATTGATTTTGTATTAGATAATCATCTGCTAAATTTAGCTATTCAATAAATGGGTTTGACAACATTTTGAAGACAATCTAGAAGAGATTGTACAGTTTTTCTCCCTTATAAGTTAGGGTGGCTTTTTTGTTGTTTTGTTTGCCTTTTTTTTTTTTTTTCCTCCTACTAAAGCACTGAAGAGCAACAAGAACTCCTTAAGAAAGAATTTAAGAATTAAATAAAAAATATCCCGAAAATTATTTACCAATTAGTGGAGGTTTCACTCTTTGAAATCTTGAAATTCAAATCAGCCATTCCTCCCACAGGTACTCTATCACTTCCTGTAGCAAAATGTAGCAGCTTCTTTTGAAGGTCAAGAGAAAATCCAAGTACTACATCCCAAAAGTATCTGTATCCAAGACAGAACAAGAATAAAATGGTTTTGTAAAGTGAAATACCCTGACAAAGTAGGAGAACAATATGACTGCAAATATTATATGATGAATTTTAAGTAGGTACAAGTTTAATTAAACTAATAAGTAGGACATTAGTACTATCCCAATATGTAAATTTGTTTGAAACAAATCTAGGAGATTTGACACATACTACACTATGAATTTTGCAATGATGCACTGTCAAAATATGCCCCAAAACCACTTACCTATGAAAAATAAGTGTTGTCCTACTACTATAAATATCCTGAATGTTAAGTAACATTAGTAGACAAAGGCATTTTTAGAAGATTGGATAAGATTTCACCATGCAGGATTTTGAAACTACGGTTCTTTTTGACTACTTCCAATTCAAACTGGTTACATCCTTCTAAAGATACCCAGCTGCATATTATAATATTAAAGCTCTAAATGTTCCTACTTGCAGATAAATTATGTCTTTTTGTCTTATTTGGTAACACATTTTTAAAGCTTCAATCATTCATGATTGATTTTCAGACTATATTTAAAGAAGAGATTATTCCCAACAGTCTACCATTTTAATACTTTCTAAAATTCACTATTTAGTATGAGGGGGAAAAAAAAAAAAAAAAAAAAGGAAAGAAAAGAAAAGTTTTAAAAAAAAAGAGCCTACCGTATAGTAAGATCAGTTTTCTGGTAGCCCTCATATTGTGTACTTCGTTGTAAAGCAGACATATCCAGTTCAGGACTACCACAGACAAGAATTTCAACCTCTTCTGGACGAAGTAGCTGTCAGAAATTAATCGCAAAATATTTAATTTTTATTAAAGATGAAAAGAGATGCTACAAGATTCAGACAAAAAAATATTTACGATATTTTGCTGGCACTATAGAAATTTAATAGTATTCAAAGATAAATTTATAACTTTGATCTGACCTTGTTTCATAGAAAAATAAATTTCTGAATATTGATGAATGCCTTACTACATATATAGTAAAAAGCAAAGTTACTGGAAAACATGGTATTTTAGCATATTTCTTTTACTTACTTCTTCACCATTGTTACATTTATTACACTGACTTGCTTGTCTTCCAGTTATATTACAAATGGGTCCTTTTTTAAAAAAAAAAAACAAAAAACCCCACTATTTCTATTTATATCCAAGATGGATTGTTAAGGAGCAGCGGCAGAGGGCACCTGGTTCTTCATTATAAACACTAGTGTGCAATGGCAATACATAAAACAATAAACCATGTTAAATGACTGCTAAACTTACACTAGTAGAACCTACTTTTTAATCATTTACTACAATATTGTTAAGCTGCATGAAAGTACTTCATGGCATTTCAATGGATTTTCAGGCTCCTTCCTGAAACTTCCTTGCAGTTCGTCACATTTCACTTTGCTGCAAGTATGTCATATTTGGCTAATTTCACAGGAATGCAGAAATTCTCATGCAAATTATAATCGTCTCTTCCTTCTCTTCTTACTGCACAAGGAACAATGTAAAATATAAAAGATATTCCAACAGCCAAATAGGACTGAATACACAAGAATCTATCATCAGTCGCTTTGATTATTCTTCCTGCAGAAGTTAACATGGGTGTCTGGAGCTTTGCTGCGTATGACCGTAGGCAATACACACAATCCTTGGGAATGGTCACACGAGAGCTTACGAACTGTCAGCAAATACATGCTGTTAAATATAAAATAATTGGTGGACGTTTTTTATCCATTTCTGAAGGATCGCTAAAGATATCAGCTCGTGGCCTGCTTAATTACTTCTGTTCTTGCACTCGTGGGATGCTTGCAAACCTGCTCCCAGTGCATTACACACCCTACAAATAATGGAATTTTATTCTTTAAAGTAGTTAGGCATAACTTGGCTGTGGTCTACTGTGTTACTCTGATCTCCCCTACTCTATTCCACAAGCACATTACTGTTAAATAGGGTCCTCAATTTGTGACATTTACTATTTTGTTATTTTCCCTCTTCTCTTGTAAAATTACTGGTGGGCTGAACAACAAAAAGAGCACCAAAAAAACTATGTCTGAACCTGCGACTCTTCAGAATCAAAACAAACATCTCTGTGCAGTTGTAATTAGAGGTTTTCTCAGCTACACGGGCTAATCAAGATTCTTTATGAACCCTAAAAGCAACCACTGGAGTTACTGAGAGTAACTGGCATCGTTAGACATTTTCACATGATTGAAACAGTAGTGAAAAATTCTGCTTTACTTTATTCTTACCAGTAGCGCATATGAAGCACAGACACTATGAAATCCATAATAGAAAGCTGCAAATTGTTTGTAGATTGATTTGTTGAGAAGAAAATCAACATAAAGCTGCACATATTCTAAAGAGAAAAACATTTTAATTTTTTTGTTACATAAAAGTTTTAGACAATCATTTGTTGTACTAATTCAAATTGCATTGAATTTCTAAAGATGAACAGATGTTATTCAGGTACAGTTAAGATACTATTAAAGTTGGTGGGTATACCAGAAAGAATTTTAAGAATTTCAGTTTCACACTTTGTCAAACAAAACGTAAAAGTATAAAGGGATAAATTGATATATTTAGGTATGTCAAGGCTGTGTAATTAATATGTATCGTAAGTACCTTTTCTATTCTGATTTGTAACTGGAATTTTATCTCCATTTGGCTTTAGGTTGTAAGATTTTATAACACCAAATTCTTCCTGAAAAACCTGGGGAAAGAGGATTTAAGCTCAGTGCCAGAGAACATGTTCATATACTCACAGAGGACAAAGCTTTTCTTTATTACTATAAATATTAATCTGTTTCTCTGTTTAGAGCATGTTGCAATTATAAGGATATATTTTTTTTAATTAAACGTTACAACTTGCAACAATTCCAGGGTCTAAGTCATGGACTGCAAGGTGATGGTGCCATAGGAAGCAAAAAGCTAGAAATGCAGCACCAGCAGGAGGTGGGACCCTGGCAGTCAACACTCAAACTGACTTGAGCAGCCACAAAGGCCCAGCTGGAAGCCCTGCAAGATGGGGTGGGCTGCGGCGTGCGTAACCCCAGGGGCTCTGCTCATCCTCACAACGGAGCTGTCCTTCCTCCCCAGCCCCTTACACGCCAGGCTGTGCACAAGCACGCTTTGTGGGCCGCTGCACAACAGAGAAACACTGGCTACAAATTTCTGAGGAGGTTTGAGAATCACTTAATAGCCATGTATGTAATGACCTGAAAGGTTGAGTAAAAATCCTCTTCAACATTGCCTTCATAGGCTAGAAGTTCACTTAGTCCATGGGCCAATTCCTGCAACAACAGTAAAAAACCTTTAGTAAGCTCGCAACATTAAAGGATGTGCTTTCCATGGGCATATCAGAATTGTTGTTCCGTACAAAGCGTACAATGAGTCTTGGAGGGAGGGGAAAAAAAAAATAAATAAAAAGGCTATTCAAAATGTATATTCATACAAAAAATCCACAGTGCCTAAATAGTGTATTTGAAAGTTTTTTTTTTTTCTTCCCTTTCATTTCAATCTAAACTGTTAAATTTTCTTTAATTCTCCTTTTAACTATGGAAGATATGTCCAGAGCATTCATGCTGAACTTTAGTACTCTAACTTCAGGTAAAGCAGATCTTTAAAATTCTACCATGCTAAAGAAGGTGGAGAATTTTTATGTTCAATGGAAAAAGGGAGACTGTTTATCAGTCAGTGCAAATTAAGCAGCTGTTGTGAAGCTGTCTATGAATCATGCATTAAGTTAAGTAAGACAGACTAAATAATAATTTAGCCTTTAAAAACACTTAATACTTACTGGCATAACTTGAATCAGGTCTTCTAATGTAACATCACAGATGCCTACAAGTGTATTATGATCACAGGGAACAATGGGAGGACTCAACAGTTTCTTGTAACAGCAAGGTGGGAAACGAATATCCAAGGTGATGCTGTTATATACAGCAAGTCCCATAAGCTACACAGGTCAAAGGTTAAGGGAAGAAAAACTCGCATCTTTACTGTAGTTAGTACTTTAATTAATTTGGAAAAAAATATTCTAATATTTCCTGAGTATACTCTAACGCATGTCAAATAAACTGACAGAAGTTATTTAAGTTTCTTGGACTGACATTCCTTTGAACACCATTTTATATTTCCATTAGGTAATAATTAAAGCAGTCAAGTTACATACTGAAAAAGATCTGAAGTCTTTTGTCATAATGTCTGATAAAAGTATTCCCTGAAGCAATTGTTTCAATGTATTGTTTTGATAATATTGTTTGGGAAAGAAGTATAATTACAGATATAGATTTTTTTAATCCAAAAAATCCAGAAAGATGGAAAAAGTAATTTTTCTTTTGAATAAAATTAAAAACATGAAAGTGCCTGTGCTGGCACTACAGTTCATCAACTAGCCCATTTAGAAATATCTGACAAAACATTATAGTCACAGAGTTTGCAGAAATAGGAGTGGGAGAAAACAAGATTCTAGTTAAAACTTGCATGTACAATAAACTGTTTTCTCTACTCAGACTTGTATTTTTACTGCCAGATTTGTAGCCCAACTGTTTTAGCTTCATATTGAGGGCAACTTAAACTCAAGAAATATCCCACACTTTGTCACAAATATTAAACATGTAAAACAAACACAAAGCTAGCATAATTGTCAATTAGTTTCAATTAAGTAGATGAATCATTCAATTTGGTCCCTTTGCCCCATACTCATGTTAATTAATGACTTAAGTGTATCTCTTGATAAATGAGGCAATGCCTTCTATGCTCTTTATCTTGTTTAAATAAGAGGTATCAAAACATTAAATAATGAATTACCTGAGCTAACAATTTGGAGTACAAATTTGAATTAGACCAAAAATTAGCACAGTAGGCCCAACTCAGTTTTCTGTTAGTAAAATGGGGACATCGTCATCTCATTATTAACATGTCGAGAACTTCATCATTTGGCACAACAGAAACCCTAGAAAATAAACCAATGTTCAAGAGAGCATTTGGCTTCCACTCAGTTAATCGCCCAGCCTCAAACACACACATACTGTTAATAGGGATTTAAATGAATTAATGAAACACTGATGTACGCAGGGTCACTTACGTTTACCGAATGACACTGAAAACCTAACTCTGTAAAAAATGAACCCGTATGCATAAGAAGTTGCTCCTGCAATCTTAATTCTAGCAATTTCTTAATTCAAACTGTACCACACACTCATACATAAACAAGAGTATGAGTTTCTTCCTGTTTTTAGCTCTTCTGCTTGAATGAGATTCTTTTTAGATGCTCGAAGTGCAGCATCCTTGCGTACAGGGCACCAGGAGGAGGTGGCAGCAGCTCTTGGTGCCCCACGAGCTTGGGTCGGGGCTCATTAACTACATGTTCACACAGCACCTTCTAGCGAAGGTAAAGGATACAGCGCCCACCAGCCGGAATTCAGAGTAATTATCACACTTAAAGCTGCTGAACCAGTGGCAGTGGGAATCCTTGTGATACGTGAACATACCTGTAAACACAGGAAAGATGCTCATTGCAAAGCTTCAATAAAAACCCATGCTAAACCATTTTTTTTTCCGCAGATACACCCTTACAAGTGTGTCTATTGGCATATATCTCCAGGCTTGCTTTCAATCCTGTGCCCACCCTTCCACAGGAGAAGCAGTGGACAGTCTCACAGCAAGGATCACCACGTGCAGCTCCAAAGCGGGATCAGAGGCATCACTCCTGATGGGCATTTGTGCAGTAGATGCTTCAGTACCTCTAACAGCAGATGTTCTTCTCACCCATCTATGACA
The DNA here is from genome assembly GCF_000705375.1 of Tinamus guttatus. The sequence continues at coordinate 141,158 of NW_010579187.1, read as the reverse complement.
CCTAGTTCAGTGCTTTATAATCTGTCCAGTCAGAGATGTAACTATCCCTAAAACTTCTGTACTGTACTGTAAGCCCACCTTTTCCTGCCTGCCAATATCAACAGCAAAACACAATCTTTAAAAACAGTGGCATGAATTCCACAATGCAAAAACTGCAAGCTTTACCAACCTTAGAAGACAGCTGTATAAAGTCTTTCTTATATACACACTAGCAAGAAAGGAGTATTCTTCAAATTTGATGTGGCTAAAAATTCAATTAAAGAAGTTATAAAACAAAAAAAACCCCAGACAACTAAAATAAATAAATAAATATCAAAACTGCCATTGCCCTAAATTATAAGTTAGAGCCTATGAAAATCAGGACTGTAAAATGATATGACTATTTACATCAGATTTTAATTTTAAGAGCAACAGAAAGGAAAAGTCTATGCAACGAAACAACATAACAGCTTTAAGAAGCAGAAAAAATTGTCAAAGCAGCAAGAAAAATAATTTATATGCTAGTTAAGCAAGCGCCAAGAGCAAAATTAACTTCAATCCATAACTATATTGGATAGCATGTTTTAATTTGTTGAGACTGAATGGGCTTGAAATTTAATATTGTTTTCACAGTCACCGTGTAAACAAAAGCACTAAATGGTCCTCAGGATATCTAATATGCAGCATGTAGTTTCATTTCCTTTTGAAAGGCAGGGAAAAAAAATAGAGATTGATAAAACAATCAAACTCCTAGGGAAAAAACAAATATATATTATACATACACACACACACACACACACACAGGCAGTAACAACAAGGCCCTTCATCCTTCCAAACTTCCCTGGCAGACACTATTTGCAATTTAAGCACTAAAGACAGCAGATTATACAGTCCCTTTACAAGGGACGAGAGCAACTCCAACTCTCCTCCCTTACTTGGCTGATATTCGTATCACTGAAAGAATTTACACTTTAAAGTGAGAAAACCTGCCAAAGATGGTGAAAAAACCTACTCTCTAATGTTTCCAAACTCATCAGTTAGCAAGCTCTGCTGACAACACGTTTTTATTAACAAAACTGTCAAGCTTACTGAACAGTTTCTCCAAGATAAATTGTTTCCTATTAAGTTTGTTATTACTAATGCTACTTCTCCACATAGACCCCCCCCCTTTTTTTTTTTTTAAAACTAGAAAAGAGGTCTAAGTAAATAATGGTCTCAGCAGGTATGAGATATTTCTGGCTTAAAACTGTAGATTTTTTTTTAAAGGAATCCTATAAGGACCAAGTACAATGTGTTTGTAGGGCATAATCACCTCCAGACAGACAAACAAGCTCTTGTGCTCTATAAAGGACTAGCAGGTGTCATATAACAACAAATATTCAAGACCGACCTAAACTCTATTTTTCACAAAGATGTCGTGCTGGAGTTTACAGACACTAAATTATCAGTGAAACTGAAGCAATTGATAAATGGTTGGCCACCAGAATCAGCAGTTTGCCACAACCCTGCACGGTAACATCACCCAACCAGTTATTTCTGAAAAACAGGGAGATGTGAGGAGATTCTCTAAAGCAACAACATGAGGAGAGCTGAGCGCAGAGTAAAGCAGACCATGAAAAGTAAGAGTCAAGAACAGCAGGTTAGAACAAATACATTTGATCTTACAAGCTCCTGAGCATCTACTAAGCTACCTACCTCAAAGGCAGTTATGTGTCCCTCTATTTTTGGAATAAGAATACCATCCTCTGACTTCAACCAAAGAACATAGTGAATTAATGAGATAATTCTTATGCCTGTTCCAAAAACTGAAACATTCTCTGTGGAGGCCGCTTCAAAGACAATAGTAGTGGATGCTTTGGGAGTAGATAATTAACCTCAAGGACGGCAGTACAGAATGTCTTGTCAGCAGATAAGGAACAAAGCAAGGAAAAGATAACTGCAACCGCATGGCTGGCACATGATCAAGATGCTGATTGGTTGTGAGTTTCACAACGCTTGTGTTAAGAGAGAATAAAAGAAGTTGGTTTGAGAACAAAGTTGTCTCACTCTGCATCCCAGACTGAGTATGTTTCTTCATAAGGTGAAACAAATGGTGCCCAATGTAGGGCTTGAAGACCAGCTGTCTTTCCAGTTGTACCACCCAGCCAAACTCCAGGATTCACGCTGAAAAGAATCATAAGGATCAAGCTGAAAGGAAGCAAATTTTGTGCGCACATCAAAACCTCTTGAAAGGAAAGAGGTAAACAGCCTGGGACTATGGGGTCACATCTGACAAAGGAACAAAAAGATGTTTTAGAAGTATTTCTTAACATCTTAAAACAACAGCGCAAGAAAATAGATGAGGAAGATCTACAAAAGGTCCTTGCCTCGGCATCTAGAAATGACTCTTCTCTAAACAGTAACAATGTATTTGATCCAGAGAGGTGGGACCAAATTGGGGTCCGACCATGGGACAGTGCCATGCATGGTGCTCAGGCTGCTGCTGGCCTGTTGCCACAGTGGCATGTCATATTTGAAACACTGAAATCCTATAATGGCTCGCAGTTGGTCACGGATGACACGGCCCGGGCTGCTACGATCCCACCTGCGCCGCTGCTACCCGGCCATGTCCCGGTGTGAAATCAGGAAAGAAAACCCGCTGCAAAAGCCTTCGCGGCACTGACGCCTGGTGACCCGGACGATGACCCTTTTGACCTGAGTCCTACTGACCCTGAAAAAGAGTCAGATTTATACCCCACAGATCCATGTGATAAATGGGCCTCAGTGAAGAGGGGTGCAAAACAGGCGGGGGATGTAGAGATATTGAAGGCTTTTCCTGTAACGTATGCCCCAGATCAAGATCCACTTTGGGAAGGCCTATCATACAATCTTACTAAGGATGCACAGCGCACAGTGACAGATCATGGCCTTGGCGCACCATATGCCACGCATCTTACACAATCTCTTTGTGATATTTCGGTTTTTACTCCCCCTGATTTTAAAACTTTGTTTTGCCTAATTACGACCAATAAGCAGTACACAACGCAAGAGTCAAAAATGAGACAGCTTGCTGAAGCACAGGAGAAGGAAAAGAAACCCTTTATGGGCTGTTACTGTGGACATGCTAATGGGGGACGGTGACCACAGTACTGCAACAGCACAAGCAGGAACTCCCCCTGAGGGCCTGCAGCAAGTTAAGGCACTTGCTCCCCGTGCCCTTAAGGCTGTCCTGGAGGTTGGTAAACAAAAACAGCCTTTTATAAGTATAAGACAAGATGCGAATGAACCATATATGAAGTTTCTGGATCGGCTTAGTGAGGTGCTGGAGAAGCAGATTAAAAATGTAGCTTTGTGCTTCTTCATTGTCAAACGACTGGCGATTGAAAATGCTAATCCCGATGGCCAGAAGGTTTTATGGCCTCTGATAGATCCCACCATTGACAGTATGTTGAAAGCATGTATTAATGTTGGTTCTAAATTATATGAGTATTCATTCATGGCTGTAGCACTTGCGACAATGTCAATGAAAAATCCGTGTTTTGCCTGTGGTCAATTTGGACATGTCTGAAAAAATTGCCCAAAAGCAAAAATGAATAAAGGTGGAGCACCCGGAATATGTCCGCGCTGTCACAAAGGACGACACGATGCTAATCGGTGACAATCAAAATTTGATAAAGATGGTTGACCATTGGTCCCTTCAGGAAACCTCAAGCAGAACGCGGCGAGGGGGCAGGGTACGACAGCAAATCACCCCTCGGAGCAGCCCCCCGGGAAGCAGCCCCCGCTTGTGCACCACCACCACAGACAGCAGCGCCGGGGTGGATTTGGCCACCGCAACACAAGTGATAATTACTGATACATCAGTTGTGCTAATTCCAAGTGGCGTCCACTGCTCCCCGGGGCGAGGAATGGCAGCACTGCTAATCAGGAGATCTTCAAAAACAAGACAAGGGCTATTTGTGTTATCTGGAGTTATCGATGCTAATTTTGAAGGAGAAATTAAGATAATGATATGCACTCCGATACCACCATGCACTGTACCACCGGGAAGCCGAATAGCACAATTAGCAGACTTTTTAACACAGATACGAAATGCTGCAAAAACTAAATGCAGCACAGGTCCTTTTGGATTCACAGGACAACCTGAGACTTTTTGGACTCAACAGATAACTATGAATCGCCCGCAGATATCCTGTATGCTACAAGCAGGGCAGGAATGATAAAGTTTACTGTATAAGGTCATGGATGCCAAGATATTGATGGTCTCTGCTGCATGAAATATCTGACCCTTTGGGATCCATCCATAAGAGCACTGAAAACTTACAAGGAGTGCAGAAGTTATGTCAAGACAATGGTTTCAATATTCTTTGGAATCTTTTTGGGAATTTAGGATTGGCCGTGTGAATTAAGGGGATATTGCAAATAAGCTTGATGTGTTTAATAATCTTTGCTTGCCTTTTAATTTGTATCCCATGCCTGTTAAAAACAAGGCAATGTTTAATAGACCGTACCTTAAAACGAGCATTCTTTATAAATAAAAAAGGGGGACAGGTGGGAGTCTCAAGGGCAGACTCGAGAGCGCTGGTAGAGCAGCCTTGGGAAAAGGACACCGTTATGCTTGTTGGAATCAAACCATGGGAGTAAACGCAACAAACTAAACAACCTTTTGCTTAGCCATGTCAATGCAAGCTGTAAAGTTTCTAATTATTGTACTGTTTTGTTTTTTTTTTTGTTACTGTGTCTGCTTTGTTTCTGATTGTGTGTTTAACGGTTAAATAATCAATCAATCAAGTTATGGCTGCTCAATTAAAAACATCTATGGCAATACATCAGTTATATAAAGAAGGGGGAAATGTGGAGGCCCGCTTCAAGGACAATAGTACCCGATGCCTTGGTAGTCAATAATTAACCTCAAGGACAGCAGTGCAGGATGTCCTATCAGCAGAGAAGGAAAAGGAGGAGGACTGCAATCGCGTGGAGAATGTCTTGTCAGCAGATAAGGAACAAAGCAAGGAAAAGATAACCGCAACTGCACGGCTGGCATGGGAACAAGATCCTGATTGGTTGTGAGTTTCACAACACTTGTGTTAAAAGAGTATAAAAGAAGTTGGTTTGAGAACAAAGTTGTCTCACTGCATCCCAGACTGAGTATGTTTCTTCACAAGGTGCAACAATCCTCCACATGTACACTTGTATTTATCTTGGGAGATTTCCAAGGACAAACACCAATATTTGAATGCCTGGAATGACTTTTGGTTATTCTCTCAGTTTGTAAACTAATCCCCATAAGAACTAACCGCCCATTCACTACCCCCATAAGAGCTACTCAGCAAAGAAACTCACAGGGCCTGCTCAAAAGCCCAATTCCACCTAAGCTGTAACAGATGTAAACCATCTCTGCCCCATTCCATAAAATAATTCATGCCCTTTCCCCATCTGCAACAAATGCATCAGTGGATTTTTTTTTTTTTCTCCTCTCAAGCCCACTGCTAGCCTGGAATCCTGCCTGTTGTGTACTCAAGTAGTCACTAGCCAAGGGATTATAATGAAACACAGACATTGAGCCTCTGGTTTACAAGATGAGATTTCTCATGACTGAAGTCCTAAAAGGCACAATCCTACTTTTCATTCTAATTCCAATGACGAGAGATTTCTTCATCTTCTCATTTTGTCATGCCACTGAAATGAAGTCTCAGTTTCTCAAGGACACTCAAACCACCTTGTCAAAATTCAGAGTCTTTCGAGTTCTGCAATAAGTCCCACTCTCTTCCACTATCTTCTAGGGCTAAAATTCTTCCCAACTAAATTTGTGACATGCCTTCTTTTGTTTGCACAATATTAATAATTTGCCTGATACTGGAGATAAATAAAACTTCCTATCCATCATCCCTGTGGTAACTTAAAATGAACAATTTTAAAGCTTGGACTTAGAACAAATATGTGGACTCACCATAGTCTGGATGAAAAATTTGCCGAATTAGAAGGAGAAACCACTCTTTTGTCAGGCCACCCATATCAAGACCAGCTTCTCCCACAAATGTGACTTTCAACTTCTTTTTCAGATCTGCCCTCTTCCTTGCCAACTATTACAACGTAGGGGGATTTAAAAAAAAAAAAAAAAAAAAAAGCACACAACATTATCACAACTTAAGGACATCTATACACAAAGAATACGCTTTCTCATTTCTACTGTTCTCACTAGGAAGCTCTAAACTAGGAATTTGCATCATCTCCTATCACAACTGCATTATATAAAAAAAAATCATGTGGAGAAGCAGGTCTTATGACCTCTTGACACCATCGACTTACTTGCATGGAATGTCTCTACATAGACTAGAGGAACAGTTAAACTGTTTGCAAAGCAGCCTCTTAACAAGATAATAGAGTCTAGAAGCCCTGGAACTGAGTCTGTCTGGAATGGGGCAGGGGGAAGGAAAAAAAAAAAAAAAAAAAAAGGGGGAAAAAACCATCATGCACCACACACATCTTTGCATCCTATCCTTGCTTTGGAGGTGTTTAGCAAATAAGGTGGTAACTAAAATTGTCAACATTTGGACACACTTCTATTCAGCACAGGATATCTGCCAGCAAATACCAACTGTCTTGCAAAGCTAGCTTTTAGACTATAGTAACACCTTTTTTTCATTACTTTGTCCTAAAAGACTACATGCAGCATTTCATCTATGTATGCAAGTGTTCTGCAAAGAGCAAGATTACAGCCTTTCACAATTAGCATTGACCATCCAGATAATGTTGCTGTCCAATTTTCCTCTAAAACAGTAATTACTGTCCAACTCCAGAAAAAGCTTTTAAATCAATTAGGATGATGCATGTGCTAAAACAACTATAGTTTTCAGCTGCTTAAGTAAATTCCAGGTGTGTTAACTTTTATATGTATAGATATCTGTATTTGATTTTTTTTAAAATAGTTGAAGTAGTTTCCCTTTGCAAATGATTTTTCAAGTTTTAAACAAAACAAAATAAAACATCCCTTCCCCCTTCCAATCCCCACTCCTTTGAGAGCATATGAATTTTACAGTATATTTTTATTCATCCCTGAGCTTGGCAGAATAAATTATTAGAAATAAACAGGCACAGGTTTTGCCTTTTGGAATTTGTGTAGCTTTTCACAATTTTGCCAGTGTGATAAATAAAAAACTACAATGCCTCAGATAAAGCAGTTCATAGCTCTTCAATTTTAGGAGACAAGACTGGCATTAATCTGACAGAAAAGTTTAATCTTATGTTTTCTGAACATGAAAACATATCAAGACAGTTTGGTTTCCTCACCTCTTCACCATTTGAAACATTTTTTCAATATCATCAGTCTGTTCCCTCCTGCCCCCCCCCCGCCCCGTGGAGGTACAAATGAGATTTTATTTTGTATTGTTAATTTTAAAAGTTTCCATGGACACATGTTTTTTCTTAAAAAGGGAAAAGAATTATATTAGGAGCATGAGAAATTTAAAATGAAGATATGACCCTAATGAAGTCTAAAATAAATATTATAGGATAGAGAAATTGGTGGAAGAATAAAAGTATTTCAAGAATTACATTAGAACCAATCCACCTGGTGGTTAGACTAGTCTCAGTGCTTCTACCATGGAGTATATTACCATAATTTGTTAACTATGTACAGAATTGTTAGGGAAAAAAATAAAAACAAGCACACCAACAGGCTGTGTAGCATGCAAACAAACATGCACTCTCATTGTGGGTTTAGCTATAGAACAAGCATAAAGACAAAGAAGTTCAGAATGTCCAACTCTATTCTGCACCACTGTTGTTTTGACACAAAAATTCAGTTGCTACTTTCATTTAACATTATGAAGTTATATTTACCAGCTCTTTGCACAGAAAGATTTAAATTACTTCTACTGAAATCACAGTCCAATAGCTACTTGGCAGTATCACTCCATTTAATTATATTTGCAATACCTCATCAAGTGAATCACTAACAAGGTGCATCCTCCTCACTTTCACGTTTAGGAACAACATATTCATGTCAGGTTTCTGTCTGCGAGAGACTTTGTCCACAAGGCTTTGCTATTTGAATGGAAAAGAAACATCTCACTTGCATCTTCATTTAAAAAAACAAGGCATCACTGACTAAACGTAGGAAATCTTTAGTATATTGCATGAGACACATTACCCTAATATGACAGCTGCTTCAACACTTGCAAAAGGCAGATAGCAATACAATCTCTTTTCCACTGCATATACTATTTACACCTTATTATAGCAAACTTACCAGGAAGTCTAAAAGAGAAAGTGGCATAAATCTTCTAAATTCCTCAAAATGTTAAAGATATATACCCACAAGACTCCAGAGACTGGCCTATTTTACATATCTATCAGAGGGCTGGTCCAGCAGGACAGTAGTTGGGATGTGCTGCTCCCACATTGAATACTGGGGAAACCCGTAGCACCTACCATCTGCAGGAAGTCACCAACAAAGGAGGGAGACAAAAGTCTCTTTCAAAAGGAAAGGAAGAGCCCAGAAAGAGACCTCTTCCGTGCCTTGCAAACAAAGTTGCATCTTCATCTTCAGTGCCCATACATCTTTACACATAAACTGTCAGTGGACCACACTTTTCAGGATAAATTCTCATTCTTTCCTTAATTATCTTATTGACTAAATTGGTCGAGCTAGTGTCTCAAAGAAAGCTAAGAAAAAGTTTACTGAAATTTACTTCCCATACCACTATTAAAGAGCATTCTGAAGCCAAGCACCCTAAAAACAAGACCAAATCTAAAAGCATTCAATATGTTATTTATAGACTAGTAATTACAAAACAGCTCAAGTACATTTCAGGGTAGTTCTAAACACGAGATTTTGTAATGAAGTGTCCTATAGGACATTTAGCCAAAAACTTAAAGGATTATCATGGATTATACACAAACATATATCCCTGAATAACTTACCCGTGCGATACTTATCATCTGTTGTTCTGAATCCCTTTGAATAATAACTTTTTTTGCTGCTATTGAAATAATAAATGGGTATTGACAGAAAGAAAACCTGAATGATAAATAAGAAAAAAAGATAATATTTCCTAAAAATCACAAAAGAGGAGTAAATTTTTGCATTACTATTTAATACCCTTCTTCCTTCTACCGATAATAATTTGTAAATACCTACCATTCTTGTTATACACATATGCCATACAGTAAAACTCAAACAATTCAGTTAAAATAATATGAACAGAAATTCTACTCAGCAATAGTATACACCCTAAACAAGCCTCTTTTTGTTTAACACAGCTCAATAGTCCTAAGAAAATGCAGTTTACCAATTACAGATGGCAGGCAGCATCTACTGCTCTGAATTCTACTTTTTAATTGCTACACTGAACTAATGAAAATGCAAACATCACCTTACTAAGCACGAGCAAAACAACTACCTCAACATCGGATTCTCAGATATACAGTACAAGTATTTCTCTTTAGGCTTATTTGCTGCAAATCCTTTCAAAAGGATTTTGCTGCAGGCCTTTCAAAAACATTTATTTTCCACAGGCCCTTCTGATTTGATGTGAGGCCACAGGTACTCAGTATTTCTAAAATGTCAGATCCCATCAACATTCCACTGCAGTCAAATAATATCAAAGATTCTGAAAAACTTCAGAAACCATTAGGGTAGCTGATTATTTTAGCAAGTCTTTCATTCATTTATTTCACAGAAGTCAGATAATAGTTCTACCTCAACAAAAATCCCTGATTTAGGAAAAAAAAATAACTAACAAGCCTCTTTTTGTGAACCTGTAAGGTTTAACTTTGTTAAGCAATAATACCAGCAGCATTCAACATGTATTTTGTTTGACAATGCATAAACACTATATTAATATTACGGTATTCAACAGAATACAACAGCTTCTTTTCCGCAAAGACTTGCTGTGCAGTATGTAAAAATTTACATTCTGGATGCCAAAGCCTAGAGCAGTCCAATTAAGTGGCTAAGCAACTTAGTAACAATGAAGAAATAACCACAGTCACTTGACATTTAAACCTAAAAGATGTCTTTACCTTGGAAAATATTATGTAGGTACATTCAAAACCTTTACCTTGGAAAATATTATGTAGGTACATTCAAAACCTCTAAAGTCACTAGTTTATACCATTAGTACTGAGAAGAATATATAAAAAGAAGCAAGACAGTTTAAGATGCGAGCCTAGGCTTATATTCTGCACTCAGATTGAAACCAGATCTTTCACTTTTCTTCCCAAATTATTTGCAACTATGACAAACACACTGTAAAAAGGCATTTGGTAAAACACTACAAAAATTCTTCTGTAGAAAAAGAAATCTGTAAGTCTTCTGTATTACCTTTGATATTCATTTTTTCTGCCAATTTTGCCTAGCTTCTGGAAATTTATACAGATCATTGTTGTTGGAATACAAACATTTGAAAATAGTTGCAAAATTTCATTAGGCAGTCTCAGTTATCACCAATATCTTGTCCTACATTATCTTTGCATTGCATTTGTGTGTTTACTTTTTCTACTGTCAAGTGCACGGAAACTCAAGCTAATGCAGCCTTCCTTGGGAGATGAACCTAAAATATTGGGGTTTTTGTTGTTGTTGTTTACCTGGTTAACCCTAGCTGAACAATTTCTCACAGGCTCAGGGATCTAGGCAGGCAGAGTGAGCTGGGTCATTTACTAGAAGTTCATACTTAGGCACCTGAACTGAGTCTGAGACCCTATATGCATGCCCTGAATTCCTGCCCATGATTTCTACTATCTTTAGGAAAGAAAAAATAATAATAAAGATCTCTCACTGGCTTCCTGGTAATTTTAATCAGAAAAACTTTTATCAAAGAGTCTTGACTTAGCTTAGCTTAGAGTTTTTAAATATTTTATATAGAAGGTGAACTTCCTTATGAATTCTAAGTGGACAGTCTTGATTGGGATGCTTTGGTTCTGAAGCACGACTATGCAGATTTACAAGATGTAAAACTGAAGGTGAAGAAAAAAAAAAGGAGGGAGGGAGGGAGAGGAAGGGAGGGAGAGGGAGGGAGGGCTGTGATAGATACTGAATTCCCAGCGTCCCCACTAACTGCAAAGAACTAGAGCAGGGAGAATTCTCTCAGCCCTTCTGTAAATTTGGATTTGGGTGCCAACGTGGCCAGATGGTATCCATGTGAAAATCAGTCTGAAGCTTGGCATCACTCAGGGTCTAATACTTCGAGACTACGTAAAGCCTACTCTACATTTACTGCTATCTTCTATCATGTTAGTTTTTCTTCTTTAACTTCCCAAGCAGAATATCAGTAGAAAGAGTAAATACCTATTTCTCTACATGTTTCTCAACAAAACTGTCTCTCACAAGAAGAGAAATACTTATAACCTTGGTCCTGTAAAGATTTATCTTATTCTTATTTTTTCAAGTAAGAGAAAATGTAGCAGTGAAATCAAAATCACATATAACATATAAAGGATAGTTTGATACATTTTTCTGTTAAGTCGTAAGGCTGGACACATTACTTTCTGTGATTATGCTGGAGGCTAAAATACATTCACAGTAAAATGCAGTTAATACAAAAAAAACAGCAAGTAAATCCTTATCAATAAATAATAAACAAATTATTAACCAGTTTATAAAGGCAGAATATGAGTTCTCTTACACTGACCTTAAATCTATCCACATTCTGCAAAGAACAGTTAGGGTCTTTTCCAGTAAAAGACAATATGTAATATGGCATACATATAAGTAGTGAAAGAGATGAAATATTACTTAATAAAAAAAAATCCATTTTCCTTTCTTACCTATGAGAGTTTCCATAACATTGCCAGTTATGATATTCCTCCATAAGATCAATATGATCAAGTGTAGAATTATAGAAATCCGTATACGAAATAATAGAAGGACTACTTAAACTATTTGCAGCATCTGAAAACAAAATACAAAGGCCTTTCAAAACACTGCCCCGATTAAGCATATCTGTTTCTAGGTATTCTGAACACTAAGGACCTTAAAAAGCTGTAAAATAAATCAGCTACTAATAACAGTCTCAGTATTAGCCACGTAAAAATAATGTTTTACATTGTTATTTTTACATTGGCTAATATTTACTAGCCAATCTCCTAGCTCAGTTCACCTACCAAAACAAAAGATTGATTTTTTTTTTAAATAAGCATCAAGAGCAAATCCTTTACAGCACTTGATTCCAGACAGTTTAGTCAGTGACACACTGTAAGTTAAGGTGTCACGGATGAAGATTAACACCATATTCTGATGAAATCTATGAAAAAGCAGCTTGAAAGATCAATATCTTATACAACTTCACTTAGCTTCAAACACACCTACGTCTGTAACAACCTCTACAGGCATTCCATGCAAGTTAGTTTGATGGCTGTTTGCTAAAGGGTACAAAAAGGAAAATCCTAACCACACGTTACCTCTGCAGACTTTTGTTTGAACGATCTTCGGTTGTTGCCATAGGAGTAAAACTACCCATAGCAATTCCTTATTAAAATGTGAGTGTGAAGACTTGTCAGAAGATTTCTGCTTCTGCTTACAAATGTTTAGATGCTTTTGGGGATCCTGTTTTACTATACTTCTTACTGCACCACCATCCCTGTCACTTTCCACATCAAGAAGAAAGGTATAAGCTGTCCCACCCAAACCATACAAACATACACATAGGTGTGCATATACATACACACACATGCACTAAGAAAAGACCTACTAAATAAAGCCAGGACTTTGGTTGCTGATGGAATCCACCAGGTACACTTCATCATGGGTGGAAACTCTTCAGGTTTTGCAGGAAACAAGCGTAAAGAAATAAATTGCAGCAACCTGTCCACCAGCTGCTTGAACCTTCTCTGTGCAATCCTAGAACAAAAATGCTAAAGTTACTCTTATGTAACCACTGCCTACGATGAAGCCTATCCTACCAAGACTTCAACACTATACATAACAACAAAATTATAAAGTTTGAAGCAGCATGCTTTTAAATTAGCACAAAGAAATGCTCTTCAGTGCAAAAGCACTCCTCAAATAAGCCTTTTAACATGTGCAATTTAAAAAAAAAAAAAAGTACCTATGCATTCATTAATTGCTCTAAAACAGAACTATTTCACTGTACAATCTGAATACTCTGCAATTCCCATTTTAAATTTATATTCTGAATGAAACAGAACGAATACTGAAGCACTTGTGACAAACGCACATTTTAAATCATATGCTATTATCACTTACCTAATCACAGCCAAAACATGTATGAGTATGTATATATATATATTCACACATTTAAATACATTAAAAAGCTTTAAGTGATTAATTTTCGAATGCTTGTTTCAATAATTAAAAACATCCATCTATTATAACCTTTTAAAAAAATGGCCTGCTATATTCTTATCCATGAATCTAATTTGCAAACACTGTTCCAAAGGAAATGATAGCTACCACAGTTTTAAGCAAATGTGAACTTTTCTGTGTGTACCCCTTCCCCCACACACATACATCTACCTCTACCCTTGCACTGAAGGAATCCTTAATTAACAGATTCCCTAGGAGATACAGGAGTTTCTAATAAGGATGCTTCAACTTCCTTAACCCCAAGCACTCTAAAACAGACATCACACATGCAAACTTAAAAGATAATCTTTAGACAATTATACCCATAAATGACTTCATTAGGCTGGCGATATTAGATTTCTTTTCCTGTTAATTAAAGTTTAATGGCTTAACTACACTCATCACCTTTTAACTGTATGAAGAAAGGAATTGTTTTCATTTGTGGTTTTCATGCTCTAGAGCAAAGCTACAGTAACTTTCAGAAATAATGCAAAAAGAGAGCTTTAGTTAAACAAAAGCTAGACATTTGCATTAATACTGTACTTTGAATATCTCTTTACAAAAAAAGTTATAAAAATTATTTTGCAATGAAGGCATTTATTTCTTTTTTTATAAAAATATTTTTATACATTATATACAGTTTGCATCTATAAATCAGTATCACATAGCGGACTATGTCCAAATGTGCTTTGAGAACAACAAAAACAGTCTCTGTAATCAACTTAATTAACCTTCACATAATCTAAGATATAAAACAGTCAACATAAATGGAAATACAGTAACAATCATAATCCTAAGAAAATGGATTTTGATTTTTATTTTATTTTTATTTTTACTTTTTAGACCAGTGCACTAGGAAATGATGGTCAGCTTCTGTTAAGGCTGCTATCTGTCTTAGCAAGTGAGCATAGATGACATAAGTAGAAGTGTTACTAAATTGAGGATTCTGAAAAAGATTAAAAAAAAAGTGTTAGATTAATAAACTGCATAAGGGAAAAAAAAAGTCATTAGGATTGTTTTTTATTTGTTTGTTGTTGCCAATACAATTATCCAGAAAAGTCTAATTCAGAAAACTGCCGCAACAGTGGAAGACTATGAAAAAATATTATTTACAACCTCTATTGAAATGAAAAATACCTAACTCCTATATTGTAAAAGTATATATTTTTTGGCTTTCAAAAAAAACTAAACGCACGAACCAATGGCAAAACTCAGTGTTTTTTTTGAGGGGGGCGCTATTCCAATACTGTAATTCAAATATCCCAGAAATCACGTTCATCCAAGTGACAAGTTTTGCGACTGATAGCTCAGTCTTAACTTTCCCTCTTACTCACAAGTCTAAACCATTCCCTCCTTTCACCAATATATACTCCTCATAATCCACAGCTAGTATATCAGCCCAGGGAAGAAAACTTCTCTCTAAAATTTTAATTACCAGGTGATATTTTACATTAACAGCAAAAACTTCTCTCATGTGGGCAGGCGTTATCTACTCTGCCAAAATTTAAAGAACTTTGCTGCAAGAAGAGATCAACTTTAGTAGCAAAGATCACATGCTAATGCAGACAAAAATTGGAGTGAGTTTGATGAATAAACCAAAACATTATTCCAGGAACACAAAAAATTGCATATACTGAATCTTTCCAGAAGGATCAAAGTTACAGCATGCCAAAAAATCAAACTTGGAAATAAGGAGGAAATAAGAAAATTGCTCTTTCAGACCACAATATGACAGAAATAACTGCATGTCTAAGTGTCCTTAGTTCATAGTTTTAGCCTTTTCACCATTTCCCCATCAGCTTTTACTAAGCTCCCCTCCCCATCATGCAACCCTAGACTTTTCCTGCATTCTATTACACGCTGACAACACGAAATTAAATGAATTAAATGTAAAGTTTCTCAGTTATAGTTTTCTAAATATTTTGTTTGCATAGTATACTGGTTTATAGATTATAAATTAAATGTACAAATACTTAAAGATATTTTTCTTACCTGTAAAAGTATACAGTATGCCCTAAGATCATCTTTTGTTCGTGGCCTAAGAATGAACAGAATAAGAAACAGAATCTTATGGGTACCTTTTACAGTAACAGCCATGAAAACATGCATTTTGGGACTCTGCTTTGCCAATACTTTTGGTACACCATCCTCAGGGGTGAGCTACGATAGCATCTCTCTCTTGTGGTATAACACAAGACGGGGGAGAAACAAAAATCAGAAATGAAAAGGCAGAAATCCATGCTCTTGTCTATCTCAGAAGAGAGAAATATATTTCCTCCATCTCTAGCATTTTCTGCCACAATTCTCTATTATTTATACCCCAGCAGCCCTCTATGCATCTTGCTGCTCATCTGCTTCCAGACTTCTGCCTAACCACAAATACAATGTGCTAACAGCACAGAGAGGGCAATATGGGGCACAGAAAAGAACAGGCAGAGGCTGGATCACAAGTGACTGGAAGGGGCTGCATCTTGCATTCTTTCTGTGATTCAAATGATGCATTTTTGTCTCTATTATCTTTCGCTAAAAACCTTTCCTTCTCATTAACTCCTGCCTTCTGGCTATTTCCCTCTGCAGCCTGTACCTTCTTCTGTGCTGCTGCCACATGAGTGTAACGTTGTGAATTTCAGGCCAAGGAACTGATCTGGGTTAGAACTAACCCAGGAGAGGGCAGAGGGGCAAGGTGGTTTATGCAGGATCAATGCCCCAATTCATCTCACAGTTCAGATGCCCAAGAGATTGCCTCAGCACAAAGAACGGGGATTTTAGGTGAGGAAAGGAGATAAACTCTTCGAAGTCAAGTGAGTTATATCAGGAGATTTTCTTTCTTTGGCCAAAATAGCAGAATAAAAGACAAAAAAAATCAACATTGTAAATAAGTGGAACAGCACTAATGTAAAAACTGCTTATAATTACCCTTTCCATTCCTGTAACAGACCATTAATTATTCCCTTTAGGACTGACTTCTGAACATCTTGAGGCTACAGAAAAAGAAGGTGGGAGGAAAAAAATTAACCAAATTTCATGGTGTTAGACAAACTTATTTTTGTAGTTCAATAAGGGTGGTATCGTCATAACTGAAGAATAAGTGAAATATTAGAAACGGTGACAAAACTAACCTCATCATACTGTCAGTTATACAGTATGGTGATGCAGAATCACCAGAGCAAGTACTGCCAACTAGCACTAAACACTTTAGCCAGCTGCAAAACTGAGGAGAGGGGAGTAAGGAGGAATCCTGTGTCCAGACAATGAGCTGAAGGCACTAGCAAAATTGACTGTCACCTTCTCTTAGGACTAAGGTGTAAGCCTGGCACAATGTGTGTCCCACAGAGGACAGTGCTGGACAGCAGGGTATGCAGTGGTATACTGCATATTAGCAGTAGTCACAGAGGGTTATGAACACTACAAAAGGAGTCAAGCAAGGGGACCTAAATTAAGCAGTGATATCCTTATCATTCACTTCCCAATGAGCTTAAACACTGTAACCATCATTCTATGATGTTCTTGCCTCCTGTTTGATAAGCACAGGATGCACTTGTTGCTGCCCCGTTCTCACAGTTCCTTTATTTCCCCATCACACAGTGCCCCACCAGAGTCATGTCATGTCTTGCAGGATTGCTCTCAGATCTACCACACGCCTAAGCCACACCACAAGCAGCAAACGTTTCATCTCCTTTTACAGGAGCAATTTTCATGAGTCTACTGCAATTCTCATGGGACCATTTTAAGTGTGTTTTGAGAGATTCTTCAGAAATCATGCCTACCTGAGAAAAACCTGTGGTGTAATTGCTTCTTATCTTATTTCTTCACTGAAATAACAGTTAAAATGTTTTAAAACATGAGTTCTTTTTTTCTACTTACAGTATTTAATAAGGCATCATAGACAACATTCACAAATTTTGCATTGATTCCAGAGTCTTCAATGGTATTAAATGGAAAATTGGCATCTTTCTGCAAGTTAGACAGTACATGAAGCATTTTGGTTTTGAAATACCTTGAATAATTTAGCTTTCTTTAAATAAGAGTTTAACAGCATGTTTAAACAAAACACACGCACATAACCATTTTCCTTAGCAAAACATAAGAATCTAAGTCACTTTTATTAGTAGTATTTGAAAGATAAAACTAAAGAATGAATCATACACACTGGCAAAACTTGCATAACTCCATTAACTACACATACAGATTTAAAATATATGAGTGTCTTTGTATAACGAACTATATAGTTCATTATCTTCCATGTTTGCTATAGATTCATCATCTGACAAGAGCAACAGCCATCATCATTCAGCAGTTATTTTGCTCAAGTTCAAACCCTACTGCCAATATCAAATATCATAAGTGCGTTTTGCTCTGTAACAGGCAGGAAATATTCAGCATGGAGCTGAAAGATTTTTCACTCAGAGATACGACCTTGCCCAAGCAAAACTGAGTGTGCCACCAGAGCACAAGAATAATGATACTACCTTAGCTCAACTTGAGAACTGAAATTCCCTATCCTTAAAAAAGTTCAAGTTTGCCTTGGCCCCTGCATTAGCTGGCATTCCTAAACCATCTTATACAGAAAGTACTAAGCAGTCATAGTGTCACAAACCAAATATTTGCATTTTAAAGCTACACATATGCTTGAAATGCGGTTACTCAATCTGAAATGAATACATCATTGAAAGTCAAGCAATGACAGGTGAGATCATAATAAAACTTAAAATAAATCTTAATTGGTCTGAACCAATTACCTAGCCAAAAGTCTTAAAATTATGATTTATTATGAATTATTTTCTACCTTAAATGCAGCATTTATCTCCAGGAAAGAATCAAATGATGTAGAATAAAAATCGTGTACCGCTTTCCAGTCTCCTGATGACTTAGCTTTTTCCACATCATCCCTAGAAATAATTTATTAAAATATTGGCAATTAAATATGAATGCTCAACCTTCCCAACAACAGACACTAACTGCCTTAAAAGAATAAAAAGAAAAAAACACCCTTCCATTTTATGTTGTGCTATCACTCTAACATTTCTTCAGCAAGCAAATTAAGACAACAGACAAGTATAAGATCAATGCCTCTTGTCTTGTAAAATCATGGTCTGACAAGAAAACTGAACTATAGATTGTGCTCGAGACATCTGAGAAACATCTCTTATTCGAAAGCATTAATTTACAGTGTCAGCATTCAGTACAGTAAGGTAAATCATTAGCAGAATAGGTTTATGCTGAAGTGGAGTGAAGAATAGAATATGCTGAAGAATTATGCATATGAAGTTATTGCAACTAATTAATTTTGAAATATACAATTCATTTATATAATTTATAAATTTATTTATACCAAACTTTTTCTCTTCATTTTTTCCCAACTAAAATTTAGACTTTTAATAGGACTGTACATAGTCTTTGGAGGGACAAAAAACACCTATGGATTTTACCCCCAAAATTTAGGTATTGGATCTGTAAAGCTTATGTGTATATGAAATTTTCTCTAATATAAAAAATAGAAAAAAAAAAAAAAGAGATCAAAAGTATCTAAAATAAATCACGGAACCACAAACATCATCCTAGCTGTTTACAACACTGGTGATGCCATCCAGATTCTCTTTCTCTTTTGTATACATACATAACAAAAAAAATCTGCTAGAAATAGATCATTACTGGAACAGTAGTGACAATTTTAAAAATAATTTATTTGAAAGAATACTTCACAGTAGTTATTATACAGAAGTCTATAGATTAAAAAGTCTGAATACGGAAAATATCAGCACTTCAAATCACCTGAATTTTTACAAAGAATCATCTTTTGCCGAGTTATCTTTTATACCTCTATCCTTTTGAACCAAACACATACACTGAATAACTGAAAATCATTCATTTTCCTCAGTGAACACACAACATTTCAAACACCAAAAAGAGCAATGAAGAGGATATGCTCATATGTCTCTTGGAGCAACTGTTATTTTTTCCATCTGTTTGAAAAATGCAGAAGTCAGGCTTCTTCCTAGTCATTCCCATTTCCCTACCAGGATTCTCATACTGGTAAAAACACCAAGGATATTAGAGCAGCATAATCCTATTGTGTGGGTGAAGGGTAAAGGGGGAGAGTAAATTCACATTTTCAATGGATCAGTGAATACCACTCCAAGAACTTACCTATTCTGAAGAAACACTACCAAAATAGATGAGCTTGCAGCATTGCAGGGAGAAATCCCTAACCCAGACAGCTTATGCCACTTTTTTTTTCCCCCTCTCTCTTCCCTACAAAGTTAGATATACAATTTTCTCTACAAACTTATATACTATTTCCTCAAATAACATCATCAATGTCACTATTTGAGCGGGGTAACTTCAGCTATTACATTCTCTTTAACTAACTGGCAGTCACATTTAATGGGGTCCTCTGTTTGAAATCAGCAAAAAAAAGTACAAATCAGAAGCAAAAAATGGAGAAAGTTCAAAGAAAGAAAGTGTAGTTTGAGAAACAGCAATGCGACTTACTGAAAATCTTTCATGGTTTTGGTTCGGATGGGAAGGGAAGGTTGAGGAGGTTGAGGAGGGATCGGTGCTTTCAGTTCTTGCGGCAGTGCATCTACAGACACGCGCTGCTTCTGTCTGACGTCGAGGCAAATAGGTGGCAAATCTCTCACTTATGAAAAAAAGGTAAACGACAATAAATACAGTGCAATTCATACACCTAATAAACATATTTAGCTATGAAATGATACATTCATATGAACTAGAAAAAAAATTTCTAATGGCCAATTATGTCTTTAAACACTTACGCATTCCTAGTATTTTCCTTAGAAGGCTCTTTCCAAACAGCAGACATTTATACTAATTGAAGGAAAAGAATACAAACAACACAAATCATGTTTTGAGATCACAACTAGGTCTTTGCAAAGAGCAGGGGGCACTTCAAGTGCTTAGTGAGCAGGAAAACACTCCCAGTGTTTTTTACTATCTTGCTATGTGGTATGGGATCCTGCCTGCTCCCTCCTGCCGATGGGAGGAACAAGCTGGCTAGACCATCTGAACCAGTTCTTCCTGAAAAGGAGCCTCTGCTATTTTATAAAAGATAGCCTATCACTATATTTATCGTCACAGTAGTATTTGCATCATGCAGGAAAAACTTAAGTTCAAAATGTAGTATCACATTCCAAATAGGACCTGCAAAAACTTCATTAAATCAATAAATTTCATTGTAGCTGTAGATGTTCAACTGCTCTAAAAATTAAGTCCCTTATAAGGTCAGGTGTAGAATAACCCCAGGTATCTTATAGCATCTCATGCGCCTGAACCCATGAGGAACTTGAGGTAAGCAGATTGAAATATGAGAGCAAAAACCAGCACAATACTCAATCTTGTGAAAGATGTAGAGAAATTAGTTACCTAGTTTGATCCAGCCTGGGGAATTTACTGTTTGAAAAGACAAATGAATGTTACAAGTGCCAGGAACGCCGAGGATGCTGGTAGCACTCTCTGTTACTGGCTTGTATTTCATTCGAAAACAGCGGCAGCATCAGGGACTGCTGGTAGTGCAGTCTAGGAAAATACTCAAATACAACCAGACCAAAGCCCAACTATTTCTGACATGCAAGGACAACTCAGTTTGTCTTTGTTGTCATATATAATTATACCTAGAGCTGACTGCAGATCCCAAAACATCTCTCATAAAATAAACGGGATATCCAAGAGCTCTGCCTTTCAGCAAATTACTGCTGGCACAATCTTTCCACATTCCTTCTAAGTAAATTTGGCTGCCTATCTGCCTGTTCTAAGCACAGAATGCTTGAAAAAGGTCTCTCTCCTATTCCTTACTTTATGTTTGACCCAGGAACATGGGAGAGCACACATGTCTGTGTAGGATACACAGATATCCATTTTACTGAGTCTCTTCAAATATCATCAAAATGCTGTTTTATCTGATGTGCACCACACACTTCCAAACCAACTCTATGAATTCTAATGTCACTACCTAAGAGAGACCTCAAAACTAAAACATGAAACCAAACTCCTCTAAGAATTCTGTTTTATCTCCAAGATTTTTTAAAAATAAATCGAAGATTAAATTACTATTACTACTCTGTCTTCTCCATTCATCACAGCAGAGAAATAGCAGTTGCAAATGCTAACAGTTAATAAAATCCCCCAAATCCAAAGGCAGATTCTCCTCATGCTAATGACAACTGAACTGCATGCGACTTGCTCAGCCAGCCTTCATAAGGGGGTAATAAATCAGAGCTGCCCTCAGCCTCAGGGTATAACATTGATTCCAGATACAGAACTTTGCCCATACCCATGGGTGGAATTTTAAGCCATTTAAAGAGAAATCAAAATCAAAGTGAACATGGAGACACTAAATTAATTCAAATCAAGGTACCAAACAATTGCACTGTGCAACTGCTCTGCCCTTCCACAATCTTCTCTGAAAGCAGGATGGTCTGACATAAAATAAACTACTATTTTTTTAAAATATGCATCCTTTAATTTAACTCCCATTCTGTCTTCTCAGTATCTGAACAAATTAAACTTTGAGTTATAGCCAACTGAATACACTGAATTGAAGAAAACACTCTTTGCATCTGCAGAAGATGGCCTGCTGACAGAAGCTGTTTCTCACTTCAGTAAATTGCAGCTGCTGGTGCTAAGCTGGTGACTCGCACCATTTCAGTGCTGCAATTTGCTTTAAAATACACACTGTCTAAATTAGATAAACTAAAACTGGGCTTTAATAACATGTTTAAAGCATATTGTCATCTTCAATGTCTTACCATGATTCAAGTTTATTTGTAAATATATTTATCTGCCTGACATTCAAAAATATTCATTAAGATCCATCACTTCAGTTCTGTTTGAGAAACTTGAAAATTTATATACTGAGTTGATAGTCAGCAATAACAGTCTTACGAAGCAAGAAAAAACAGTCACTTTGGCTGTTTGCCCAGTTACATCAAGTAAAAATGACTTGGCAGTGCATGACTGCTTAGGGGATGACCAAAGAAAGTCTCACTGATACAAAGCAGAGCTGAATGTTGCAAAAAAATTCAAGATGAATGAATCTAAGCAGTGATATTTTTGTAGCAACACAGCTACAGGTAGATTAAAACGTCCAAAGCAGTTATTTAAAGCACACAAATCTTTCTTGTACTCATAACATTATAAAAGGATTAGAACAATTAAGCATATCTATTTCACTGCATTTTTTTGCTAGATCATCATTGCATCGTAAAACTTATCACATAAACTCGATCTTTATGGCAGCTATAAAGTAAATGAACTTCATCTTCGCTTCCGTGCTGTACTACCAGCATTACCTTTTCTGTGCTGTTATGTTTTTCAAAGAAATTAACATTCTTCTAACTCAAGCCTACCAGAGTATTACAGTGTGTGTATACACCCACTGTGCGTGTATATATACACACACACAGTACGTGCATATAGGTATTTTTACTTTACTAAAGAGGATTCTTGAATTCTAGAATACCAATTAAAATGTTTTAAAATGCGATGTTATAATGATCAGATAGTATATAATATATATAATAATAATAATTCTATTTGGAAGTGCACTGTATTTTTCACCCTGACCATTCTAAAGCTGGATTTAGTTTTACTAAATTTAGTTTTGTCCTAAATTTTAGTCATAAGCCAACTTACATATCATAACATGGGAATGTATTAAGCAACTACCCAGACAGAAGCTTAAAAGTTTACAACTACAAAGCAGGAGTCTCTAAAATTAATAGATAGAAGTTTCTGTTAAAAATGTTAGCTCAGTGGAATAGTCAAGTGGTCACTTTTAGTTTCTGAGGTAAATATTGCTCTGATTTGAAGAGGCAAGACATTTTTTTCAGAGCTCATTCAGATTCAGACAATAATGTAACTGCTTACATAGAGTTCACATATGCAGGCTTTTCTTTAAAATACACAGGGAGAAGAATGGTCACAGGAAGGTGGTTCTCCTGCTTCCTCAGATAGGAATTCCAACATTCATAGGAATCAGCAGAGCTCTGCTTTGCAGCATCGCCCCCAAGCAGGCTGCTTCTGCTTTGCCCTAAGGAAACCATCCAGCAGTGGGAAAATTCTTTCACTGGCCATCTCCAGAGGTCTGTCTTTGCTTTGCACGCTACGAAGTGACTTGAGGAGTGTCTAAAATCCTGTCCAAACCACGCATGTTAAAACAAATTATGTCATTTACAAATAACTGCCTTCTGTGCTTCCTTTACCAGTTTTTTTGAAGCAGGAAGCATCTCCCTATTCGGTATCAAAAACTACTAAAAAAAGTTTTTCATTGACTTACGTATGCAGTACAGCTAGCCATGATGCAAAAACTGTCTTACTAAAGGATCCAATCCTACAATTATTTAGCCACTTCTTTCAGCTCAAGTTTGAAATGGACAATTTCTCCACAAATTGTCCATTCCTCCAAATCTGTCCACAGATTTGCTTCAAACTCATTATTTTGACTCTTTAATTAATGCAATCTTTCTTTCCAGCCTCAAATGCACTCAAAGGTGCTATAAAGATAGCAAAAAGACTTAAAGAATTAGAGAGTATTGAGACTGAAACAGACCTGGCCAGAGACAAGACCAGCTACTGCAAGCACAGCTCATTGAAATCTGACAAATGTTTATACTGTCTTTTCTTTGAAGTCTGAAGTTACCAAAATCCCATATCCAGCCCCAAATTTGGCATCTTTGCTTCTTTGTTTCGGGTGTAACCACAATATCATTTTATTAGAATTCGTGATTTTAGCTCACTACTCTGAATACCAAGATCCACTTTCTATCTTTCAATTATCTCTACCTCATCTTACCACAGTAACTTTCATTCTCATTTTTAAAGGTCTCTAGAAATCACCATTCAGCCTACAAGTGTATTTTGTATCATTAATGGTGCAGCAATTCTCATTATCTGTTGCCTTCAAAAATCCTATGCTTGCGTCATCCTTCTTCAGATTTAGTCAGATAAATCTTCTTGACACAGTTTTGACAAAAATTCTAAAGCAAGCTGGCATCTGCAGTTTGACAAACAGCATTTACAGATACACTACTGAATCTGTAATTTCCTTTAAAACTACAGATGACTATTTAATCTTCCAGCTCTCCTACCAATTTTTTAATCCATCTTGTCCTCTATGACCTAACTTCTCCAGAGATACCTCGCCAGGGACCATCGTCTCACTGAGTGTACAATGCACAGTATAGTGTAACCTAATGAAATCTAGATTTTCTGGCACTAGCCCAATACAAATATTGGCAGAACACCGAGCACCTTTTTAAATTGGTAACTAAGTAACACAGGAGCCTTATTCTCTTACCATTTTTGATGTTAGGTATAACAAGTTGCGTGGGTGGACTTCTGTTTCCGGTGCCTTCCTTCTTTTGGTTGATAGTTGTGATGAAATTGCTGAAAGTGGAAAATTGATTTTTGGCTCCTCTCTCCAACCCCTGTAATTAAGATGATAGTGTGTTATAAAGCATTACTTTTTACTTACATAGTGTTATAATGCATTACTGCAAAAGCAATTTTATTCATAAGGTATTATACAGAATACTTAAATAACTTAATTTGAAATAAGAGTGGCCATATTTAAATAAGACTTAAACAACGTTTCAGCAAGTTTTCCCCCGAATGCAATCATCAAAGACACCATGAAATTCCTTTCCATTTCTCTCATGTCCAAAAACACCTCTGGATAACTGAATAGGGCAATACGATGTCCTGTTCAATATTTTCAAAAATATTCTAATTTTCCATGATTTGATTTATCACATCCACCTCAGTTTAAGAGGAAAGCATCTCATATTTTTCTCTCAAGATATCCTGACATGCTGAAGCAAGCAAACTTCCTGAGGCTTCAAACGCGCACATGGGAATTTTACAAGAAACTTCCTAATAAACGCTAAATAATGCCTAGCTGGGTAAAAAGCTCCAATGGTTTAAAACTTTCAGTATTACCTGTCCCTGAAGGAAGGGCAGCCAGCACTTACATGCTAACACAACATTAAAAAACCCTGCCTGAGCATCTGCCTGTGGCGCACCAAGGAGCCTGCATGAGCCCTTGCTAACCTGCACGGGGCCGAGCGTGCTCGAGCAGTGACCCGTGGAGCAGTAACACAGGGTCGCGCCTGGCATTCCCGCTACCTAACATACGTATTTACTGCAGAGACTTTTCAAAGCTTAGGTGAGTGAAGGAGCTTGTCCGAGGTGATTAGAGTTTGTACCTCAGCTCCACATGATCAGATGACATCCACCAGAGGCACGTGCTGGAGAGGCAACGCGCCCCGTCTTCTTTTCACCCCCCTATTAATCTAATGGTCATTTTGCTCGACATCAAAACTTTCAGTATTACCTGTCCCTGAATACCCCCCTATTAATCTAATGGTCACTTTGCTGGACATGCAACACCTGCACTCTCACGCTTGATGAAGACAATTATTCTTGTAAGACTGCAGAGATTCCACACAAATCAAAAGTGGAATTCCTCAAACCGGAATAGAAAATCTAAAAATAAACACATCATCCTACCATTTTTCTTAAACTGTGCATTTCTTCTTTTTAAACAAATAATTTTTGACCAAGACATATAGCTAGAGTTCTGCAGAAAGCCCTTCACTTGCACCACAACATCCTGAAACATCACCACAAGGGTCATACAGCCCATAAACCTGCCATGCTCCAGCATGCGCATGCTGCAACACTGCCAGGAATTATAAAAACCTATGGTGCAAGCAGGCATTTTCCCATGGCTTATAGCTCAGCAGAAATAGCAAATCTGAGCAGTCAGCAGGACTTCCAGCTTTAAATTTCTATCTTTTCCAGTTTCAATCTCTATCCTAAAATTCCTTCTATGCAACAAATATTCAAAAATAAAACAGAATTCCATTATTATTTTCTATTCTGTAATATCTAAAATGCATTTTCCTCTGACACCTGGCAAAAAAATAGCCCAGATATTGAACAAACAGAGTAAGACATAATCAGCCAAAGGAGGACTTCAAAGCAACCCAGACCTGACATTTATCTGCTGTGCCACAAAACACATGCTCTAGGTAGAAGAATTTCTTGAGCCATCACACACAACCCAAAAAAGGAACTTTTATGGAGCAGGCTGCTATGACAGCCTTTCTGACCAGCCTCACCTTTCCACAGCTTTCCGTGTTTTACACCAGCCTCGCCACCACAATAATATAGTTATAAAGGCATTTAAGCAGATTCTTCTTAAGGGCACTCTCTAAAAAGTGCTCAGACCCCCCAAACTCACGCACACCGCTTAACTGCGCCATGCTGCTCTAAGTGCAATGCTGACACATTTTAACCAAGCATATGGAAATGGGCTTCGCTGGAAAAAGCCCTGGAGGAAAAGCTGGAAACCACACGCTCATTAAGGAAGATCTCTGACACCTCCTGGGAGAGTGATCCAGGACCAGTGCTGCGCACCACGTCACACTGCAAGCTTTGTGGGAGGTCAGGCAGCCTCGGGAGCCTGACTCACGCGCTGCACCGCAGAGAGGAACCGCCACGTAAGGGACGAGCACGCTCAGGAAGGTGGTGGATCAAAGGCGTCTTCAATCCTCTTCAAGTGCATATTAATAACTCATAACACTTCGTGCTTTACAGAAAGAAAAGTTTTCAAAAACAGTAAGCTGGAGAGGTACTAGCCTTGTACGTCATAAACTTACGCTTGTCACTATTGGAATTAAACCAATAATTATATTGGTGGGGGGTGGGGGAAAAAAAAATCAAACAGTTTGTGAAGAACAAGTAGAAACTACTTTTGAGGAAGACGGAAAATTGGAGAAAAAAAAGGAAAAAGAGACCACCTAGAAGAGTTTCTTGCAAATCCTCCACTTGTACTCTAACATCTGCTCAAGACCCATCTGCATGTGGCAGAGGCCAGGGAGGGGTAAAAGGCTCCCTCCTCTCTGCACCTGCAACGCGGAGGGCACTCCAATTCCATGAAAGCAGCTGTCGATGCGAGAGCCAACTTGCCAAGCACAATATTCCTTTTCATTTAAGTCTTGAAAGGTGTAACATAGAATTACGTTCGCTTTATATTCCTACCTGTACCCTGCCTACTATATGGCAGTCTCTAACTTCCTACTGTTACCTATTAATTTACTCAAATTCTGACCTTCTCCACAGATATTGTGGAGCTGGGGAGCTGGTTTTAAAGGATGTGTCACACATTCACATGGCTTTCTAAGAAAGCCATGCCACACCAACCCAGTCTCTGGTCGGTCATTAGCATATGGAAGAAAATACCAATTTTGCAAAGAAAGTAAAGGCCAGGATATCTGAGGCTCGCTGTTCTTATTGAGACTGCAAGGTAAGTCACCATACAGCAGCTACAAATATAGACAGAATAGAGATAATGAGAAATTAAGGTCATCAGGAGTATTCTAGTAATTCTATTAGGCATTTGTTTTTAAGGGCAGAGTTTCAACGGGAAAACCATGAACATGCAAAAAAAATTAAAAGACAGTTTCTCCCATTAATCTTCACATCTAAGTTTTTCTCCAGTTTAATAAGGAAGCAGCAAAGAATATATTTTACTTTGAAAGCATTTTACAGTATTTGGATAATAACATTCATTTTATGTTCAGAGAATTTAAGACAAGAATTTATATTAAAATCATTCTACAATTTTAAAATATAAACCTAGCAGCATATTCTATAAATACCTGGAATTAGGTGCTTGTGTAGGTCAAAATTTAGATTCAGCAGATCAGTTGTCCATTAGCTTCTTCAAAGAAGCTTATAAAGATCCTGCAAAAGGATATCTGCATTGCCTAGGTGGTCCATTTGGATCACCGTTTCTTCCATGACACACAAAGGAATGCAGAGATATAGGAGCTCCCATTACATCTTTCCACAAAACTGTCTCTCCATGATACACTAGTAAAGCCTGTATGTATCCCATGGTAACGTCAAAATCTCATGCTCTCTTGACTCTTTAGGACAGTAGGAAATCCCTGGTTACACACATTGCTCATTAGCTTCCCAACACATTTTAAACCAGCACTCGCACCTGAATTTTAAGGGGTTAACACTTCCCTATCACAGTCTGAAGCTGAGATTTTCACAGGTGCAAATGATTCCTGGATACTTGTCTACTGCAGGTTCCTGAAACTCTCCAACACTTTACTTGAAAGCCAAAAACAAGCACATGAGATCCTCCCAATCCAGGGGGATGTAAGTGCAAAGCCAAAAGTCTTTCAGGAGTCCAAAACGTCGTAGGCAAAACGCAGAGGGGCAGAAGGGTGCAAAGGAGTTTGCAGCTTGCCCACAATTACCTGCTTTAACATTACAGTCATTTCAGGACGCCCAAACATTAGACACTCAAATTCTTAAAGTCAATTTGTACAAAGTGAAAGTTTCTTGTAAGTCAGATATTTATGAGAATTATTGAACTAAAAGCTCATACCTATTGCTACAGGTTTGGTAACAGTTTTGCTTCCCTGTTAAGCTATAGTAAGCTTAAAGGTTAAGGTATTAAAAAAATCCAACTTATGCCAGGAGAACTTAATGTTTAATAATATCGTGTAGCCAGCAAAGAATATTTTTTAACTGTTACTAGAGTCAAAAAAACTCAAATAAGGTTTACAAAAATGGAATTTTTATGGCGTATCTTTTCTGCAGTTTTCGCCCGACTTCATCCATACAGCAGCACTCAGAGAGTTTTACCATCTCCCCTTTAACACGAGGCAATAATTTAAAAAGACCTTTCAAGAAAAACAAAAATCCCCACAACTCGCGGAGCGAAGCCCCCCGCGCTGGCTCCCGCCTGGCGAGGCGCCGCCGCCCCCGGCGCGCAGCCCCGCCGCGAGCCCCAGTCGTGACTAACCCGGGCGGACAGACCGCCGCAAAATGCTACAGAACTATAAGTAGCTGGAGAATTTATAGCTTCATTATGTCACTGCTTGCAGACGCACTTGTTATTTTTAAGAAACTTGAATGAAAGCCACGCAGAGGAAAGGAACGTGGAGCGAAAATGATGCCTTTTCCCTCTCTCGCTTTTCTCCCTTTCCCTTAACCCTGGCAGCGCCGCAGCAGGAGCGCCCCGGGGGAGGTTCCAGCCCCGCTGCCCCCGCCGCGGCCTCCCGGGAGGGCCGGAGGGGACCCGACCGCAGCCCCGGCCCCCCCCT
>NW_010579187.1:93672-106226 GCF_000705375.1 Tinamus guttatus | reverse complement strand
GCACAAAACTGTGCTGTAGCACCAGTGCACGTGCTGCAGTGTTCAGCAGTGCCCTCTTCAAGGAGCACAGCTGAGGTTTCACAGCAGCTTTGGGGAAACCACTTGTGCCGTGCGGCATCCCCCAGGACACACCGTCACACAGAGGGGACACTGCTATGAGCGGCATCCATGTGCTGTGCATGCCAGCAGGAAAACCCACCTCAGTGCGCGGAGCAAGAGGAGCGTGCAAACCCTACCGAATAAAATAGCGACTGAATATATTTAACATATGAACACATAATCTTGTTTTGCTTCTGTTTTGTTTCTCAGCTTTAGAAGACTGTTCACCCAGCAGTCACGTCTCCTGTCTTCTACCTACAGAAAAATCCTGTATAAGAAAACAACCAATTTTTAGCTGTAATGGTAGAAATTTTTAAAAAGTGAAGTGTTGGTCCAGGTAATGAAATGGATATATCTGACTTTCTCCTCACTCCTAAATATACGTTCCCTTCTTATGCTTTTCATGCACTTACTTATGTTAAAAAAAATGCATCTTCCAACATTTTCAGGGAACTTCTCATCTTCTCGTAGTATCTAGGAGGGTCACGCTTGCTCAAGCCCCTCAGCCACACAGTCAAGCAACAGAGACTGCTGGAGCTGCGACTTTCCATGTACAGGTCCAAGGTACTGAGATTAGCAGCTCTACCAGGCCCCACGCACATTAGTACTAGCCTCTAAACTGGAAATTCCCTCTTCTGAAAATGAATTCGAAAGCTTTTTTTCTTGCGACTGGCTCCAGCTCACGGCTTTGCTGACCAGTGCCAGCAGTGTGAGCGGGACGGCATTTTCTTTCTTGGTCTGAGAGACAGAAAAGGCTGATCCTGCCCTTCACCGCAGGCGGCTCCCCCTGACCTTCCTGGGGGGAAAGAGGAGGCAGAGGAGTTCCGTGCAGAGCTTCCCTTGGCCCATTCATGCACCAGGAGCGGTGAATGATGAGGTCGAGACCCTTGCAGTCCTGGAAGGGACCAAGTGGGACAAGTGGCAGACGTTTTCAGCTGCCACTGCAAAGTTTGCAGTGTGTAATTTTACAGTGCTTGCAATTAAGTGCAGAGGTGTCCCAGTTTTACTGGGCAATCAGGGCACTGCCCACGCTGCCCCAGCCAGCGGTGCCATGTTCTAATGTCATCTGTAACCATCTGAGTTAAGAAGTTCTATTTATAACAGTCTTTCAGGTGACCCAATCATATACTTGGTAAAGCTCTTCTAAAGGAGTTACTTTCAATCTTTCCAACATATGAAGTAGTACATATAAGTACTGCAGCTTAACAACGGGCTAGTTTGAATGTCAGTTAGGATCAGGTAGTGTTTATAAACTCCTCATTTTTTAGCAGTTTTTATCCAGGGCTTTTTAAATTTGCATCCAACTGAAGCTTGGCATGTAAGCTGTCAGCACAGATGCTAATTTTATTCTAAAAACAGACTATGTTAAAGCTTTTAAATGTATCAAATGGTTTATTTATGCAGTGGTTGCAGATGTTTAAGTGCTTGGCTGTTTCAGCTATATAAGGCTTACTGTGTCACCTCTTCCCTTCCTTCATTCTCCATAACTTACAGGCCTAAACAATGAGGAGTAAGAATACTGGGGTATTACTCTTGAGGAGTAACACACTAATCACCCAAGGACAGTGTCCCCTGGAAATAAATTCAAGCAACTTTTCTTTTTTCTTTCTTTCTTTTTTTTTTTTTTTCTCTGACATAGAACTATCTTTATGGAGTAACCATAAAGAAAAGAAAAATAAGAACCGGAAATGAGACCTAGAGCCAACCCCTCACAGTAATGACATATTACTAGACAGCACAGTGTAAGGAAAGGCAAAATCCTCAGGCCCACACTAGCTTCTACCACTTCTACCTTTTTGCACAAAGCGGCTCCTGCCAAACCCTTGCTGTACAACCCGATGTTCTGGTAGCCAAGCAAACAAAATGAGCAGAATATGCAGCACGGGCCTTTCATGCAAAATGTCCTGCCAACAGCTGCAGAGAGGTCAGGTCAACGTGCACGTGTCACACGTCCTGTTCTCCTCATTGAGACCTATCCTGGAGTTCAGAAGGAGGGAGATGGAAATGCCAGCGAGGTCCTGCCGGGTCAGAGAGCTGTTACAAACATCTGTCTAGAGCACAAGTTTCCATTTTTAATGAAAAGAGACAACATACACATAATCACAGGTAAATATATCTAAATTGTTTAAAAAGTAAATTACAAGTGTCCTACATTATTATGCATGTATATATATTATTACACAATAATATATTATGTTAATATATATATCATACACATACATATATATTTTACACATATACAGTTATTAATTTCCTAAGTTTTAAGAATGTTTACAGGACATAAAGACTGTGATAAAATTTCCAGAGAGTTTACTCACTTAATTTGATCCTCAAAGTCCTAACTGTAATTTTTCCAGTGATCAGCATACCCTTGGTAGAAGTACTCATTCCAATACAAGTTAATCTGCATTATTAGTTCCTTACTCTACTCTTCCTGGGAAGGCTGCTCCATCTGTTTAGGGGAGGGGAGGGGAGAGGAGGGAAGGAAAAAAAAAAAAAAAAAGTATTTAGGATAATGGTTACAGGTGAACATATTCAGGTTTAGATCCTGTGATTCCACTGAATTCATCTGGATCCACATGTGAATATAGACAGTCACCAGATTATAAGATTGAAGCATTTGCCTATACATAATGCAATATATTCATCCCTCAATTATTTGTTCTTTCAAGAACAGTAGCGTGTCAACATTCATTGCCTATACCTCTTTTTAAAGACTCATCAGTACTTTTTACTCTAAAATTAAATGCATATTATGTTCAGTGATGTCAAAATAACAGATAAAGATATCACATCAAGAGCTGTTTCATGGCTGAGATCTAGCAGCGCAACTTAGAGTAATTACCATGTGCAAATGTTTTAGTCCTTTCAGCTAGGATGAAGCAACATGAAGAACCTGAGTTAATTTCTTTGCATTCCTGACAGCTGTGGATGACAACTAATTTATGGTCAAGTTTGGAAATCACACCAGCTGGAGCTTACTTTTCACAGGAGCATTTCCATATGCCACTGGGAAGGTCACATATCTGATGTCATTATTTGATGGGGACCTTGTCAGGAACTCTCCTCCCCTCCTGCTACAGCTGTCACTGTGAGCAAGAAAGCATCATGTTTGCTGGTCATCGCGTGCCCTGTGAATACTTCCTCTGAAAGGTAATTTACAGAGAACTCAGGGATCCACTTTCTCAGCTCCACAGACCTAGGGGTTGAGCCAAATCATGTTTTGTTAAAATATGCCTAGGGTTGTACAGAACTCAATCTCTTTAATTAGTTTAGAATGGTGAATTCATTTTATGATTCAAAAAACAAACAAAACAAAACTCCCCCCAAAATAAAACTCAATCTTGCAGGAACTTCTTTTCTACGAATCCTTTGCTTTTTGCATTCACATCTGAAAGGATTGCATTTTCCCTCCTTGTACATGCTAGGTAGAAATGACACAGCCCTGTAAGATTTAGGCAGAATAATATGTCCTTATATCCATGCCCATCTCAAGCTCCTCTTGGATCTACAGGAAGGCAGGGACCTTCACATCGCATGTCATCATCCACCCCCGCTGCCTTGGGGGTTGTGTTGTTTTTTTTAAAGACCTCTCCTCTTTAAAGAGCAGTTTCAAGAAGCCCAAAGGGGAGCCCAGGCAGAGGGGAGCCGCACAGACAGCCCCAGGGCACCCAGCACACCCTCCCAGCGCGGGTCGCAGGAGCCTTTCGGGGGCCGCTCGCCGCAGCCCCGAGGGGTGCGCGGGGCCGAGGGCGGCAGCGCTCGCACTGCCCGGCCCCGTGCCGCAGGCAGGGACAAGCGCTCCTCGGCCGGCCGCTTTCCGCGTCTCCTCCGCCGCAGCGGAGCGGGTCACGCTGGAGCGCTTCTCCTCAGGAAACCAGGGCTAGCACCAGAGCTCTCTAGGTCACACAAGTCTCTGCTGTACCTGACTGCAAGGGAGAAAAGTAGAAGTTGAGTGGTGGGTCTCACTTACTCCTGCTGCGCATAGGCATCTGCAGCAGCAGTTTCACAAATGCTTCAAGCTAGCATAAACCACCTCCAATGCTAAAAGAAGCTGGCCACCCTTCACCATCTTTCTAACTTCTTGCTGCCGTCCCACTGCTCCATTTCGCTTTTGTTTGCAGGAAAGTTATGTGTGGTCACAGGGAAAACTGATTGTATCTGTATCAGGGAAAAAAACAAGCCAGGTTGCAAAGAGCTCATGGAAAGACAGCCTGTTGCTGAAGAGACCCCCAGGAGGACCCAGGTCCAGTAACGCTCGGCTCTGCAGTGCCTAAAGGTTATGCACTCGCTCCAAAGCTGGAATCCACAACACTTACTTAGGTATCTCCATTTCCCATGCATTGCTCAGGAAATGTTGCCTAAATTAGCCTGGTGGTGGGGGAAGCTGAAACAGGGCACCCTTTGAACCAGGGACCCACAGCCCACATTCACTTCTGGTGCCTTCCTGCCGCGAGCGTGCTCAGGGAATGCACACCTAAGTCATGCACTGTGAGAATTGCCCAA
Source organism: Tinamus guttatus (assembly GCF_000705375.1). Next base: position 101,621 of record NW_010579187.1, on the reverse strand, counting down.
AAAAGGCAGAGCAAATATTTTTTGCTCATGGTGTGATTTGACACATGACATACCACAGCAAGCATCCAGGGCAAAGGCGGCAATCCTAGTACGTATCAGATGTAATTAAGGATGTATGACTTAAGTACCAACTCATGGCAGCAGTTTGAAGTGATACCATTGGACTGAGATACAACATTGTGGTTTTACTTCCCATCTAGGGAGCTGTAATACGTGCTAAAAATACTGTGCTGGGCACATGGACATAGGGAGCGTTATCACATGTGGAGGAAGAAGATGGAATGTCAGTCCCTGGAGAAGCAGCCACAGGAGAGGCAAGAACTTAGAGATGAGCTCTTCAAGGTGAGCCCTGCCTCACTGCCAGCAAGATGAGCTAGGGCTCCATCATCATTCTTTACCCTTCTCTCCTCCTTTTCTCTTGGGGGATGAAGTGATCTATATTTAGAAATGAGTCATAGGTAAATAAAAAAATATAGGTAATTACTTGCACAATATAAAATTCTAGCTTATTGCCTGACATTATCTCTCTTTAGCTCCTGAAAAATATTATTTTCCTCCCTGTGTTTTGTCAGGAAAGGAGTCATTTATTATTTAGCAGTGTTTGAAGTCACTCCTCTCTGGGGAAACATGGAAGGGGATGCTTGACTCACAAAGACTGCAGTGACTAACCTGGTATGTGCCCTGGCTCTGCGGTGCCAACTCTGGGTGGCACACGGCGACTGTGAGTTAGGAGAGCAAGCAGCTGAAGAGGAAGATCTGCTCCAACAACCTCTTAGTATCCCTGGCCCTTTTTTGTTATCCTCATCAATTAATTCAGTGCTCTAATGTAAATTAATACATTCAAGTTCAATCAGAAGAGAGTAAAGAGAGACATTTCTACATAAAGTTATTTGTGAAGGACGATAACGTAACAAACAGGGTGTTCTGAATAAATATCAGATTAACCAATGTGGTTAGATTTCAGTATTAGTGAGCTATAGAACCCATTTTACTTATGTGAGTAGTTTCATTAACTACAATCTGCTTCTTAGTAACTTGCTTGTTATAATAAAAGCAATTAAACTTGCTTTATTTCTCTAGTGCTACACATTTTAATAATTCTTGTCATAACCATTAAAATCCATGCTTTTATATTCCCCTGTTGCAAAATACTCCACGCATTGTGAATCCACTCAGTCTCTCTCTTCCATGTAGCTGCGAGTTTAGCATCCATAGGAGATAGAGAGGAAAAACTCGTTGGGAGCCGGTGCATGACACGAAGCACCTGCCTTCACGCTGGGCCCTGCAGCCGGGGCACCCTGTGCAAGAGGGGACAAAAACCAGGACCCAGAGACTTCCCGCTGCAGAGCTTGGTAAACAGCGGGCAAACAGCAGCGGGGTTAGATTTGTCTGCAGAAATCGCTTATTTGTCATAAAGCCAGGTAGGTTTCACAAATGTATCTTAAAGTGGTGATCAGCAGGGTCACTAGTATAAGTAGGCAAGTACTGGCTTAGAGGAGCAAGTTTTATAAGGATAGAGAAGTTTTTTTTTTTTTTTTTTTTTATAAGATTGAAGACATACTTAAAACTAATCATATAATATCTATCAACATTGTGATCTTTAATATGCTTGTGTAAAATACCTAAAAAAAAAAAAAAGAAAGAAAAAGAAAAAAAAGAAGTTTAAGAAGTTGTGAATAACAGTTTTCCTAAGCAACAGCACATTCAGAAAACGGCCAAAAGTTTTTAATTCTATCCCTAAAAAACGATATTTCAGAGGGCTCTCTTTTCACCCATTATTCTCAGGAGAATTACAGAGAGCATCACTGGCTGAGTCAGCTCTGGAGAGAAAGATTTTATTTTACTGCCTCCATGGATGAAAAGGGAAAAGTGAGAAAAACAATATTAATTTGGATATTTATCCAAGTGAGGAAAGCAATGTTAATTTGGATATTTACCCACACTCTGAAAAGTCACACTTAAGAAGCCAAGGGCAGCGTACAGGCATTACTCACCCTCGGAGTGCCTTGAAAACCAGCAGCTCTCTGTGCTGCATGTTTTACAAATCTGAAATAAAGACAGGCTCAAAGCAAGCTGGCAGATGCATGCGATACAAATGACTATAAATGAATGTTAACAGATGGAAATAGTGAAACAGTTCTGTTACAGGCTGCTCAGTGATCTCAAGAAGTGGTTTGCAGAAAGGACGGGAGGATATAAAACCTTCTTCTCTCAGAAAAGACTGATTCCTAAATAAGGCCACTTTTCTCAGTATCTTTTTAAAATCTTGTCAGAAACTACCTATGGTCGTAATGGCTACTTTGTGAGTTTGACATACTTCATCTCATACGTCTGGCACATTTGAAGCACTGTTGGGTGGACACAACACTGGGATCTCTGGGTTAGGAAGGGGCCCACAGATGGTCTGTCCCACCCCAGAGGACATCACTGCACTTCCTCGTGGTGCTCTGAGGGCAGAAACCCAGGTCTCTGGCTCTGGGGCGGATTCAGCATGGGGATTAGCTAGAGGCCAGGATGTTTTCAGTGTCCCTGGCTCCTGGCAAACCTATTCCTGGAAGAACAAGGTTTCTTGGGTCTTTGTATTGCACAGAAGCAGCACAGTCCCAATCCAAACCAGTGCCTCTAGGTGTTACCACCATACAAGTAAGAATTATTAACGGTAACAGACTGCTCCACAACTTGAAGGATACAAGATGTCCTTGTCCTGGTAGTTTTCCATTTGCTCACGACACGAGCGTCTCCAGTGACCGCCTGTCTGCTCCCGGCTCCGCTGCGGTGGGCGAGCGGTGGCCGCGCTGAGCTCGGCTTCTTGCTGCCACGTCCCAGCGGGGCCGCCAGCACTCGGCGAGAGCGCCGGCTCTTTGCCCTTCACTCGCTGCTGAAGAAGCTTATGCCCATTTAATCTAAGCAGTTCTACTTAAAATCGGTTGGCAGAGGGGAGTTTTTGCTGAAAAATGCTTTAGGTAGGAGAGAAAGTCAATGATATGAAATGAAGCCAAACTATAAGTGGTAGGAACCTGATTTTCCTTTTCAAAGTAAAGTTAAATGTATGTGATCTAATTTAAAATGTCAGGATGCTTTTGAAAAATATATAAAATGTTTCATTTCAGTAATAAGAGACACTGAAGATCTTTTTTTTGCTACCAAGCAGACATGTGGGTGACATTGGCTGGCAACCTGTTACAACACAGTATTACAAAGGGAATTTTTTCAAGTATTGCTATAGTACGTGGATTGTTCATTGGGATCTTTCTACCATAACGTCAGTCAACCAAGACAAATTTCTTTTGTTTTGAGTAGTAATAAATCTTCCCAAATAGCATTACCCAACACTCCAGGCAGCTTTGCTGGTTCATATTTCTTTATATCCCACAGTACAAATTGCTGGAATAGGAGAGGGGACTTAGGCATACATTTCTCACATTTCTTTCATAGTTTTGGTCAGCATCATGACTACGTGAAAGAAACAGCAAGAGATTCATCATGAATATAAACCCAGTAAGCTCCAGCTCAGCTTTAAATACAAAAAAAACCATAAAGAAAACAACTCTTCCTTCCTTCTCCCCCTCCCTATTTCCATCGACTCCATGGACTTGGTGAGAACTCTTGAAACAGTTTCCCATTTCTACACTTCTAATTCAAATGCCCTACTAGAAATGAATATTTCATAGCATATCAGGACTCTCTTCTTCAAAGCTTCATCTCTTTAGTGCTAATTATTTCAACAAGACCTATACTAAAGGCAAATCCTGTCACTTCTCTAGATTGCCTACATTAACACTATAAAACTCGCTTCATATGACAGATAAAGTTCTTGCTTCTAGTATTTCTTCATTTTTGATTTTTAGAAATTCCCACATTAGGAAGTGACACAGTTTTCTTTGGAAATCAGACACCCCGCAGTTAACCAGCTCTGGCCTTGTTACTTCTCCTCACTCTTCACGCCAAAACCATCTTCCATTTCTATACTAGAAATTCCCATATCAGTATGCATAAAGTTTAACCATAAAGCTTAACCCCTGAGGTCAGTTTGAAATAGTGTGTGATCCTGCCCGACTCTCACAGACCAGCTGAGCATCCAGCTCAACAGAGTAACAAAAGCAGCTGGAAACAGCGCATGAGAAGTACGGGGTTGGGGTTGTACTCCGCCTGTTGCTGACTGATACAATCTGGGGAATTTGTGGCTGCCTTGTGCTGCCCGAAGAGCGTAAAACAAGACCAGTACAGTCAAATTGCTGCACATGGTGAAAACAAGAGCGATACTAATTTTTCCAGACACCCATGTGTGTCACTAAGCTGGTGGATCAACAGGCAGGTCACACTTCCATCATTCGCCTCCAGCTTCTGAGCTGAATTACCAACAAAATCAGTTTTGACTTTTTAAACATTCTATTCCCAAAATCTAGACTTTGGTGCTCCAAATATTCCAGACAGCTTTTCCTCATTAAAAAAAAAAAAAACACGTTTAGCCTTTACTAACCCAAACTAAGCTTGGTCTTCTGACTGAGAACTAGCTTTGCACACCCTCACCAGCTTCCAGCATCACTCAGGCAGTATCCCAGGTGCTTTACATCTCCAGTAAACTGGCATAGGATGCTAACAATTCACTTTGTTTTCTGATGAAGTGCAGTTTTCTGTAAAGGTGGAATAATAATCAGAAAACAATCTGCTGCTTATTATCAGGCCAAATAGATTTTGGCAAGTTTGTTAGTTTTAGGTGTTAGATCTTAACTATCTCCAACTCCTTAACTATTACAACAGTGACTTTAGCCTTATACCCTTCATAAGCAAGATGAAATAGTAAACTAGATGAAATGAAAGGAAATGTTGTGGGATTGGCTCTGCACTTAAACTGAGCTCTCATTTCATTGTGCTATTTAGCAAACACAAGGATAAATGCTTGACAGGTGGTGCTATTTAAATAGCAAAACAGCAGGAGGATTTTGGGAGACACAGTATGATTAGGATTAAGTCTTTTAAAGAGAAATATTTTCCAAAATTGTAGCTGAAAAAAAGAGGCACAATATTTTCCATTTGTCCATAAAAGCTGTTGCAGCAGTTCCTGCAGGAAGGCTGAGATGGCACCTGCCCTTCATTACACAGGTGTCTGTGATGGGGACGGAGCCTTTGCAGGTGAAGCTCTGTTGGGCCCAGATGATCCTCAAATGCAAAGAGCTTCGTGCAGGTTGCATAATACAGTATTTCAAAAGCTTTGCTTCATTTAGCAGTACTGTTTGTAACTGAGGGCCAGATTTGCAATATCTGTGTTTTTGGCTATTAAGCACTTGCCCTTCTCCGAATTTTGTCAGTTTGATTCCACTTTTGTTGGGCTGTCACCCTGTAGTCCATAGGGGCAACTGACCCTGCTGACACTGCCAGAATCCCGCAGATGTATCTTAATTTGCTAGTGCTGCTAGACACAACAAGGACTGATGTCATTGAAGTTATTTGTGAAGCAGGGCGCCACTCAAAAGAAATAAAGGGATCTTGCAGTTTATCTGCTCACTTGAAGTGCAGAAATTCAGGGAGGGAGCAATGACAGGCAGAAACAAGAAGCCTTTTTATGTGCCTAAACACTTATTCTGGGATTGAAAAATGCAGGAAAACAGACAGTGAACATAAACATATTGTTTAGGTAAAGACTAAATTACAAAAACAATCCTTCACATAAAAATTGAAGTACAATTTAAAAAGAAACAATATGTATTTTCCACCAGAAAAATCCATCAGTATTTATCTCCCTCTGCTAATATAATCACAGTTTAGGCTAACTCTATCATAATAAATGAACTGGAAAAGAGAACATTCTGTTTCATAGCCGCTAAAAACAACTGAATACAACATCAGGTTCTCTATTGGCTTTGGCAGCAACCTCTTGCCCTTTTAAACTCCTATGTACACACGTTCTACTCTTTTGTGAGAGGCTTCAAAAAGCGGAACTCGGCTTGCGTGGACGCGATGCAACCTGCACAGCGTTTGGAAGCTGCTGCTCGCAGGGTTTCACCAGGTGAGATCTGCCAAAAGCCCGACACCGGCCCGCACCCTGGGAAAGTCTGGGACAAGCAAGGAGAACAAAGCTCTTCTGGTCTCTGAACTGCAGCTTTAAACTGAAGCTAGAAAGTGTCACACAACCCCGGCCCGCGGCCAAGGCTGGCAGTGGGCAATGACTGCACACGAGCAGAACCCCACGCGGATCTGGGGTTTGTGCAACGCAGACACGCGTCATTCCCACTTCATCTGCACGCTTAGCAGAACAAACTCGTTTGCCTATTTTTCTTTAATCAAATTCTGAACTGAAATAATTTGCTATTCAATGAAACTGGAATAAGATGAATAAATATTCCAAAAGCATGAACAACTGATAAGAAGGCATGAATAAAATGACTTCCATGTGTATGTGCTTATTGAAAATGGGATTTGTCTTTCAAACAAAGAGCACTGTGCACAAATACATGATACAGTTTATTAAGCAGAATTGGCTGAACTACAGTTTGAAAATAAGAGACACATGTTAGCAATTACCATAGTACGCTACATTATGCCATTAAAAAAATCATAGTTCATGTGTTTGTTTTGTACAGAAGCTGTACCCTTTCTAGCCAGCCCTTACTAAGAGATTTTCAAAAAAAAGTCTCTTCACCATGTATTTTATATACAAGTCTGACTACTCAATCCATATTTCAACAGGAGAGGGCACATCTAGAGTCAGTCATGCCTGTGTTCTGGAGTACAAATTAAAAAGAGGTTCCATCCAGCTTGAATGGATGGAACGGAGAGGGGACACGTTCACGTGACTCAGTGGTGAGCACGTCCGCCAGGAGCCCCTGCTGCTGAGGGTGGAAGAGCAGGAGATGCATGGCCTGGTTCGACTTAGGAAGTGCTCTATCCCAGAACTGCTGTATTAGGGTTATTTTATCTTTCAGGAGGGGTTTTCCAAGCTCCCAATCTGTAAATTGTGACAAAACAGACCTTCCATACCTCCCACAGGTAATACTAAGGGAACTTAAGCAAACTATTAGCTTGGTAGATGTTCTGATAATAGTGACTGAAGTTTTCTTCTAAAAAATAAAACAACAACAAAAAAAGCACTTGCTTTGACAGAAAAGGCTTCTCCCTTTGGAATAACGCTTCCAGACGAGCAGCAGCCCGGCCTTTGGGGCTCTCGCACAATACCCAGGCCAAGTCCTTGCTCCCCACCAGGCAGGGCCGCTGCTCAGCCCTGGCTCAGCTGCCTGCCTTGGACACCAGCCTTCAGCCCAAGGCTGCTCCAGGCAGGAACAGGCCTCTCTGGGATGGACGGCCTTCTCTTCCCAACATGAAAACGTAAGTCCAGGACTTACCACGTGCTCTGGGAGAACTGTGGGCTGAAAGGAACTAGTTAGGGCAAAGGAACCAAGTTAGATCCAACTGCAAGAAACAGCAACGCAGATGGAGGCGAGGACACCAGCCTTGGTCTGACCACAACTGCTGCTGCTCCCGTTCCACAAGTGGGACAGAGAGCTGGCAGAAGCAGTCAGAGGCCAGACCAGAGCAATATTCACACAAACTCCCACTTTCCCATACAAAGGAAGGACATGTTAGTCCCCGGCTTCATTAATCCAGTGCTAGTCTATGACACGAGAAGGACTTGGGCAACAAGCAGCAACATGCTTGCAGGGATGGTTAGAGGATGGTTATTCATTGTTCTCACAGTGCAAGAGGTTTGTGCAGCAAACCAAGAAACAAGAAAAGAGGAAACGCTACTTTTTGCCCTCCTCTTGCCCCTTGGTCACTTGTGGAACTGGGTGTTGCACTGGTTGTAAGTCAAGAGAAACTGCAAAACGCCATTACAGTAAGTCAGTGCTGGGTCGCTGACCATGCTGCAAGACTCAGCTTTCTAAGCAAAACCTGGGATAAAATTACAGAGACCATGACCCGGAGCAGGTCAGCAACTTGAGAAAACTCTTTCC